>JAGFPH010001397.1:13262-23398 GCA_018207615.1 Philaenus spumarius
AGGGGTGGTAGTTACCAGTCAGCTAGTAGTACTAGGGGTGGTAGTTATTAGTCAGCTAGTAGTACTAGGGGTAGTAGTTACTAATCAGGTAGTACTACTAGGGGTGGTAGTTACCAGTCAGCTAGTAGTACTAGGGGTGGTAGTTACGAGTCAGCTAGTGGTACTAGGGGTAGTAGTTATTAGTCAATTAGTACTACAAGGGTTGGTAGTTACTAATCAGATAGTACTACCTGGGGTGATAGTTACCAGTCACCTGATAGTACTAGGAATAGTATAGTTTGTCCAAACAGCCGCGCGCTCTGAACCATAAAATCGAAGTAAAATCGACCCTTGCTCCCCGACGCGCAGACACACTCACACGGCCTAACTGCTTAATGGATTTCAGTGAATCATCAACTAGCCCTAGTGCTACAAAATCACATCTTTCTAACCTCAACTAACTGAGAATCATTGTTCACTACTTCTACCACCACTTCTGTTGGGTCTGATAGCCTACCAGTAATTAAACTGCCGTCGTCCAATAAAATACACTGATGATTAAAATATCCATCAATATTAAAACAATAAATATTTAATATATTGAACCACTGTCATTACTGCTCACTTAGCTAACCTCACTCATTGGAAGATCAAGATTTATAATACTACACGAAGATATTATTTCATTGTTTGGTTCCGTTTTCAATAAAATTAGGATTGCTACTTTGAAACATTTTTTACACTTCGCTCATAAAAGAAAAAATTAACAAAATTTTTACTATACACAACTGAATAGTTCCTGTATGTCAATGTATCAGCTGATTTAAGAGTTGTAGGAGTTAGTGGGTTATGCAAAGATTGCATTGAAATTACTTGAGTTTGCTTTAAAAAGGAAAAAGTGGATTGTGCACTAAATTAAGTTTATTAGCTAATTTCTCTAGAAAAGATTAGCTATTGCAGTGGAGACTTAAAGTCTGGAGTAGTGAATGAGCACCGATTATGATCCAGAGATCACGTTTTGGGGGTGTCATTAAAAATGTTATATATGTCTAGTGGCCGCATTTTAAGTCCGATTTGGTCTAAATTTGGTACACCCTTTGGTTATCGAAATCGCTCAGACTTAGCCAAAAAATCCAACGCCCGGAAGCACGTTTTTTGATTGGAAGTAACTATTTTTTTAGATTGTTCGTACTAGAATTAATCTTTTTTAGGTTTTATATAAAACAATAAATGTAGTACATTATCCTGCACATTTTGTGTTAATTTCCACGACCTTATTGCTTAATTGGTTCTCCCAAAATCGATCGAAACGTAAAATACCATTATGCACTGAAAAAACTGTAATTTTGTTTCAAAGTTAAAGTTAACGTTAACAGTTTTTCTGTAATAGTAACATTTATAACGTCGTGGTTACTTTAGAGCTTGAAATATTTGCATAACCGTAAGGTTGTTTTAATGTTGGGTTATTACTGTAAACTCTAATGCACTTAATGTCATAGTTAATTTAATACACGTTAAGGTGATTATTGCATTTACTAAATTAGTTAATGTAACTATTAGGTATATCTAACTTAATGTACATCTAAAAAGCTGAATGCCAACAATATCTTAATATGTTCACAATGTTATTCTGGGGATGTTTCCAGGCTAATGCTTCTACCCTAACTGAAAAATACAATTATTAAGTACCGGTAGTAAAAAAAAAGCAAGGGATGTCCTTTGTTACAAGTTTTTGTTCAGAACTCGGTGGGCTAACAACAAGACTATTGCACCAAACCCAGTGATTCATTCCATGTCAATGAGCTTGTATTTTCAACATCGGATTTTTGTTGTCATCGTGAAGACTTTTAAACTATATGGAAATTTTTAAAGGTAAGTTCAGAATATGCATAAGTTAATATACAGTATTAGGATGCAATAATTTAAAGCCATAGAGCATCTTTCCATACTTGTGTATTTTGACCATCATTTATTCCAAGAATGCCAACAAGACAAGTTTTAGAACGTTTTAATTATTGTGCGTTGGTATTTTGTATTGTAGAATTAATATGGAAATTATGAGCAGGTGAACTATGTAAATTGTGGGTTTCTTCCCTCCAGATTCCTCAAGATCTCCGCCAGGTGGCCGTGTCCAGTGACTAAGCTGGAACTTTACTTCAATCCACTCATCCAGTAAGTAGCTTTAATATAGCTGATATACATAGTTTTCATTTCCTCTAATACATAGTTCAATACATAATATATATTACTGCAAATAATGTTTCCTTTACCAAATCTACCTACCTAAAATAATGCTGCAACTTATGCATCAGACAAGAATATTTCCTCAAGTTTGTAGAACAAATATTAAAATTTTCAAATAATTTAAAAGAAAGTTAGGCGTAGAAATAGTTTAAATACGCAAATATATTTAAAATATTTATCAATATAAAATACATAGCTCAGTTAATTGGTGAATAATCAGCACAATCAGCTGATGTTAGTTACACCTATAAAACGGCCATGGAACCACTTCCATTAACACCTGATTTTTTAATACTTTGGAACAATTCTATTTTTTATTTTTAGGTTATGTTAATGTCTAGTAATAATGTAAGTAATGCTGGCTCTTTAGAATAACTCCCATCATATCATAAAAACTTACATCTTTATTAAACCTAAATTATAAAAAAAAAAAATTATCTTCATGGAAAAAGCAAGGGGTTGGGATTTGTATGTGAAGCACCTAAGTATACCCATACATCTATCTGTAGTAGTATACATTCTATCTGTCCTTTAAAAATATAACTAAATCAAATTTCATAATTGTTCCGGATAACTAACCTTGCAAGGATGTTAGTTATACTGGAACACACAGAGCAATTACTCGTATGCCTATAGTAACTAATTTGTATGTAATATTATGTAGATGTACTTCCTAATTTTATTATTTTTGTGGCAATAACAACTAACTTACCAATAAAGAAACACTAAAATATTAAAAACTCTAGCTAATGTTATAACTACTGTACATTAGTTTATAATATAACTACATTAACTAACCTTGCGACATAGTAGTGCCTTAATGTCATAGAAAAATTAGGCTTACTATTGAACTTACATTTACTACTAAGTTAATAACATTGCTATAACATCAATATATCAACAGTAGCTTACTTTAACAGTAAAGCTAACTACCCCCTGCTGACCCGTAAAGACATATTTCCTTTACAGAAAAATTAATTGTGTTGCTGCAATGTTAGTGTTTTTTCAGTGATGGTTCCCGGTTCAAATCCACGTGGGAGCATCTTTTGAACCGAGGCCGTAAGGGCGAAGTGCAAACTCGAAAAGCGAGTTTTTCCGCTGCAAGGCTGGAGGCCTAGGTGCAAACAAATTCTACTAATATATTTCGTACACGGAGGCAGCTATTCATCGCCTTCGAGAGTAAACTAATTTCCCAAATTATTGGTTGAAAACCTAAAAAATATTAACCTAATTTTTAAATTCACTTAAATCAAGTCAGTTGTTCAGGTGTGTTGTCGAATTATTTTTATGTTGGGAGATTTTCAAACTAATATTTGTAGTATAAATAATGGGTTTAGCTAAAAAATAATTTCAAAAATGAAATCATTGTTCTGAAAACTAAATATTATAAAACTAAATTTTGATATTTTTTTAGATAGTGGGTTTTGAAAAGAATGGCCTCAATTGTAGGCCTATTATAATATTCTTTAAGATAGCGAATGTTTTACATTTCTCCTCTGTGATCTTACATGTTCTCCACAAACTGCAATGCCTTTGAGCATCAGATTTGTAAGGATAGTTGAATGTGTACCTAATTACACCAGCACAATAGACTTTTTGTTGAAACCGTTCTTCAGAAATGCACAGGTTACCATGGACCTGGTAATTACCAGTTCTTTGAGCATAGTAACGTATTGATGACGGCGGGACTCTATGTTACATAAATAACTAAAATTAATGGCGACTACGAAGAAAGCTTTCTCAAATTAATCACGGAAAGAATTACCGAAGCCATTACCAAGCGTTAATGGGCTAAAGCAAGGACATTTGTCAACATGCAGTATTCAAATTGCACAGTTTTTGTGCCGGTCGTTGTTCTTAGGGCATTCTTCTCCGGCATAATAGAATCGTGTCTATTTTGAATCTAAAAATCTTTATAGACAACTGTTTGTTATTAAGAAAGTAAATTACTTAATTAAGTCATTCACTTTAAAACTTCGTAATATACAGAGTGTCTAGAAAATATTGCCCCAAATTTCACCAGGCTATTCTATGGGTGAAAATTTTTAAAAATTTAATAAATATAGGTACAGAAATACTTTACAAAATAAACGGTACCAGGAACTGGCACATACTTTCTCACAAACATATTTAAATTATTAAACAGATTCAATGTGACTTGTAGGGTGGGGTAGGAGAGTTTTTTTTATTAAAGTTGTAGATTAACTAATAGATATTATTATTATTATCTCGAGAGAAAACTATTCGATCGATTTCGAACAAACTTGCACCAAACACGTCAATTAGGCCTGTATAGATGCAGAAAATTTTTTTTGAAAATTTTGAAAAACAACCCCCTTTTAGGCCAAAAAACCCCCAAAATTAGTTATTATTATTATTAGCTAAACGAGAATTTTTAGAAGTATGCAGTTTTTTTTTGCATATGGTAGGGTACATTAACGGCTACAAATAAACCAACTTTTATCAAAATTGTTAGAACCGCTTTTTTTTTATTAAAAAATAATAACTGATTTTTTGGGAGTTTTTTTGGCCAAAAAGGGGGTTGTTTTTAAAAAAAAATTAAAACCTTTTTTCGTTCATCTATACAGGCCTAATTGACATGTTTGGTGCAAATTTGTTCGAAATCGATAAAATAGTTTTCTCTCTAGCTTTGTATACATACATAGAGACAGACAGACATACAGACAGACATTTTGTAAAAAACACGTTTTTGAACTCAGGGGGTACCAAAACGGATATTTCCACAAAAATATCAACATTGATTTTTTTGCGATCACTATACTTTCTCTATACTATAGTTGCCTATAGTGAGAAAGTAAAAGGCATAGCTCAGTTGATAAAAATGCTAATTAATAGTAATATTTGTAAAATACGAAGTCTTAATGAAGCTGACACAGATAACATTTTCTCCAACTTGTTTAAAAATGTAACAAAAGCAGATCAAGATAAGTTTATTTAAAATTGTATAGGGGAGAAACAGCATTAAGCCATCAAACAGGAGAAGTCGCTGAACAGGGTGAGAATTTAAATGATAATGAAAACAATACAAAGATTTGTCAGACAGTCAGGGTTACTCAAACATACTAAAATTAACTTTTTTCTTAATATTTTTTCGAAAGTTTTAGAAATATTTGACATTAAAAAAGAGCCATAAGGACTAAAAATACCTACACTTTAAATATTACATTTTTACATTCAAGTGCGATCATGTCCAAAATATGGATATACGCAACTGAAGCAGCAGGCAAGCTTGTCAAGTATCGTGGCAGACTGCACAGGTTAAATTTATGCGGTAAACTTCTCTCACAAGTCGGTGTAAATTTCTTGAATAAGCTTCCTAAAAGCATTCACCAAACTGCAGGATTTTTTAAAAACAGTCTTAGACAATTTCTATTGTCTGGATCCTTTTACTTATTGGATGAGTTTGTGCATCATTCTATTACTATTTTGTGATAAATGTTATCTCTTTTTTTCAATGTGTTTTACCTTATTAGCTCATTCTTTTAAGATTTTTTATTTTTTCAATTTTGTTTATTTATGTTATTTATTGTATATTTTTCTCTATTTTTAAACTGCTGTTTAGTTGTATTTGGTGAATTTGTGTTGTAATATGAGCTGTTTTATACAAATATTATTTGTAAAATAACCAATATCAAATAAATAAATTAATTAAAATGACTTTAATGGCCGCCATTTTTAAAGTATTCGTGCATAAAAGAACGTTCTGGGTTTTTGTAGAAGGGTGAAAAGTTACGCAACAAATATGTACAATAAATTTTATTTCAATATCTTTTCTATTTAAAAATATATTAAGTGTTTAGTAAAAAAAATGGCGGATAATTCAGAAACTAAACATTTCAGCTATGTTTAATGAAACTTGGTTCTTAATTTCTCCTGTAGAGTAGTCGGGTGAAACTTATGTAAAATAAGTCATTTTGTACGTATTATTATACAGAGTGTCTCCGAAGTCTCTGGATATGTTCCTGGAATCCATACAATCATATTTTACAATATAAACATGGGTCTACGGTGCTTATTTTTTCGTCTGTCTGATCTGTCTGTCTGTATGTGTTTTTTTTTACAAAATACTTAATATTTTTGTTTATATATTTTTTTGGTATCCTTTTATCACGCTACGAAATATTAGAACATTATTTTAAATATTTTCAAAATGACGGCTGTTTACAATCTTTAATGTCAAATATCTCAAAAACAGCTAACTTTACAAAAAAAAATACAGGACACAAAAAAGTTTACTTTTTTAATGACAAACACCATGGGTTTTTTTACTTTGTCTGTAGCTCAAAGGATAACAGAGATATTGACAAAAAAAGGAAAAATGTATTTCTTTGTAGTTGTCAACATACCCAGAATTTCTCTAGAAACAAAATATTTTAATGTTGTTATGAGCTAAAATAATAAGTTATTTGCATAATGTTCCGAGCACTTTCTAAGCTGATTCCACTAGCAAAAAATAATGAAAAAAGTTCATATATTATGTTGAAAGGATTGTATATGCTTTATTACTATCAATTTGTTTAATGTTTAGTTCTATCTGCATTTTTATTAGTTGGAATTTGTTATGTAAATCTACTTTTTAATAACTTTAATACAATATTATAATACATTTTAATCTATAAATATTATTTGTATACCTTGTATTTCTAATCAGTCGGTGAATGACCCTCGAGTTGGCGTTATGCCGTCAAAAACTGTGACCGCAGTTAACAAAGCGCATTCCGGTCTCGGACTAGGATCCCATTGTTTTCTGCGTCATGTCCAACACGCATTTACTCTCCTCTTGCAGGCATAATGAAGTAGTTTTAATAAATGCTCTTCTGCCCAGGTGTTGTCTGCGCAGCTTGTGACGTTTCTATAACCATTGTCTGGAAGTGTTTAATAGTCTATGTGCTGCGAACAAGATTTAAGAGTTATTTCAAATAGATAGCTTCCTGGTTTACAAATTGATTTAGTTCCTAGAGAATATTCAATATCGATCAAGTAACTACGGTGAAATTGTAAATTGAAAACTCTGTTGTTTATTTATCAGTATGAAGGTTTTGATATATTGCATTGTATAAACATGTTGGTAAACTAATGTTAGACTTTGATTTTTTATGGAAACATATGTTTTAAATAAATGTAATTTGAAACATTTACAACAATAAACACATATGATGTATATTATATATATAAACACGTATACATAGTTTAAACTGATAAGTAGTATTACGATGTAAACCGACCACTTACACAACATTTGTATTATAATAGCGTACATATTAAGTAATAAGTATGTATGTATCTATATATATATATAAGCAGTTTTGTCCTGACTGATATAAAACGTTGAGCAACAAATTCTTATAATGAAAATAGAAAACGGATGCTGTTGTCGTATATCAGTCGCTGAAGAAGGTGAATCTCATATCATATGGGTATATATATATATATATATATATTAGCGGCTTTGTTCTGGCTGAATGACTGACTGACATAGAATCAACGTAGAGCAAAAACTACTTGATACAAATACGAAAATGTAAAGGTATATTCTTAAAGGTTCATAGACGCACACTAAAAAAGTATTTTTCATCACTCCGTACCGAAAGTAGCTACTTTCGATGTCAGCTGGTAGCAACGAAAACGATCGTTTCCCAAGCTCTAAATTTGTTTTCCCTTGCTCTCAATTAGTTTTCCATTTGCCCGCTACGCGCTCTGACGTCGCTTTGCCGTTTATTCTTACAATTTATATCAGCTGCATAATAGTTTATATAGTTTATAATAGTTTGCATTTTACTGAGGTTTCTTCTTCAGCATTGTGTGTATTTTTGCGTCGTGATGAAAAGTACCGTTCATAACTTGTACCGAAAGTGATTTTCCGGCACTTGCTCCAATTATTCCCGTACTCGGCTTCGCCTCGTACGTGAAACACACTTTCACATGCTCGGCTTCGCCTCACACGTGAAATTCGATATTCCTGTGTTCGGCTCCGCCTCACACATGAAACTTGGGCGCGCACCGGAAAGTGCCACTTTCGGTACTAGTAATGAAATATACTATTGCATAATTATGATTTTAATAATTCGGGGGTACACTCGCAGCCCTATCTAGCAGATAAAACAGCTGGTTCGCATCAAAAGTATAGCAACACGTTTGTTGAATGCATTTACATTAATTACCAAAGCAACCAACTTAGCTTATTTAGAATCAGTTTATTATTATTCACGACAGCTTTTCAGGCTTAGATTAACAAAATAAAATCGAAAACAAACAAAAATCTACGAACAAGGCTTACCGTATTACAATTCAAACATCAGCTGTTACATAGTAAAACCGCTGATTTGGATCAAGCTTTATTTATGACATAGGAATAGTATTTCTACAATTTAGTTGTTCTTTATTATTAGCGAATTTAAATAGGAAAGATGTGATATTGCAATGAATCTTATGGTGAGACCTAAGGTCGGAGTGATCAATGAGCACCGATCATGGTCCTCAGAACACGTTTTGGGGCGTCATTAATTTTTTATATATATATATTTTAGCACTCTAACGGCCGCATTTTACGTCCGATACTGTTCAAATTTTAACACACGTTGGTTTCCTAAGTGGCTCGGACGAGTTCGTTAGTCAAAAAAAAATCCAACACCCGAAAGCACTTTTTACCGGAATTAAATTTTTTTAAGATTTTTCGTACTAGAATGAAACTTTTTGGGGGTTTTATATAAAACAATAGATATTATATATATGAGATTCTGTACATTTTTTTTACACGATCTTGTAGCTAGTCTGGTCGGTTCAAATTCGATCAAAACGTAAAGCACCGTACAACAACAAAAAGCGGGTGTGTACTCTGCCAAAAAAGTGAAGTGTCCATCATGCGAGGGAGCAATTAGAAGTTCGCTGCGAGCGGAACTTATCAACGCGTGAGCCGCGGTTGGAGGATGAGACACAAATAAATTCTACTAATATATTTCGTACACGCAGGCAGCTATTTACAGCCTTCGTGAGTAGACCAATTTCCCAAATAGTTGGTTTGATATCCTAAAATACAGTATATAAACTCAATTTTGGAAATTCGCTCAACTCACGACAACGGTCCAGATGCGTGGTCGAATTATTGTTTTAGTGTGTTAAACATTGCCTCCTGAAAACCCTTGCTTGTCGGATTTCAAAAAGAAATGTATACTTACAATTTAGAGATTTAAAGTACAAATATTAATAAATAACTAATACATACTACAAAATATAGATTAGAAGAAGGCTTATGTCGTCATTAAAAACAGAATTTTAAGCAGAAGCCTAAATTTCTATCTTGGTTTGATCACAATGCGTTTTATTTCAAAAAAATTATTATCTCACGGAAAAGCTTCAGGCGAGTGCCTTATTTTAACACGGGCGGAGCTGTGTACGACTGCTTCTCTATGATATGCTCCAAACCAATTTATCATCATCATTACATGGTTTGACAAAAAGTAAGAAGAAGAATCGACGGAACAGATCATGATGCTCGTGTTTGGTAACAAATTGTCAGACTATAAAACATATAAATTTGCAGACTCACAAGTCTTAATGAGTTTCTGTTATGTGCCAACACATCACATCACTCGTCTCGGCCACTGACTCTATACACTTAATGCAAAGGAAGACAGCCAGACTTCTGATCGACATTGTTACACTCGTGGACAATGAAACTATACGCACTTGTTTCACTACACCTCTCACAAATTGAATCTATATATATAAAAGCGAAATACCACTCACTCACTCACTGACTGACTCACTCATCACGATTTCTCAAAAACTACCGAACGGATTGAAATGAAATTTGGTATGTAGCTTCCTCTAGGGCCATAGGTGCTCACTAAGAAAGGGTTTGAAAAAATTCGAAATTTTAGGGGGGTTTGGGG
>JAGFPH010001397.1:40199-51636 GCA_018207615.1 Philaenus spumarius
AGCATCTATAATAAAGGATACATGATGACAATGAGAATGCTCCTGGAAAAATCAGGAGTGTCACCTGGAATAAAAACTGTCGACCTCGCTAAGAAAAAGGACTACGTTCGCCTGCGGCTGCGTAAAGCTCGCAGTACTGAGAAGTACAAAAAATACAGAAAAGTACTCAAATATGCCAAACTAAAAGAGGAAGAGCATAAGAAAGCCATGGAAGGAGTTACATATGAACCAGGGAGCTTTTAAGGGACATTTTTACATCTTGCACTCAATTTTTATCTTTAAACGCCGTTTACCGGGAACTGTATTTTTAAATATGTTTTGTTGAATAAAATTGTAACTAATTGACCTATGCCTTTCAAATTTTTACCACTTTTCTATAGTAATATAATGAAGTTTTTGCGGTATCTAGAACCTTCTATCACTATTAATTTATTTTTTATAAATAAAAATATACAATTATTTTGGCAAAAATCTATAATTTTCTTATTTAACCTGTGGTTTTGTTTGTAATTGGGTTAGAAAGGTTTAGATACCGCAAAAGTTTCATTATTTTATGTAGATCGAAATAAAAAAAAGTTCATTAGAATAACTTAATAAACAATGAAGATATATCAAATTTTCGAAAACTCGAAAAAAAGTTTAAAAACCAAATAAAAATAATATTAAAAAAAATATTGTTTTATTTTTCAGTATAAATCCTCTAATTAGTGCCCTGTTAACATATTATAATGCTCAAAATCAAAATTGGCAAAGAAACAACAAAAAAAGTTATAGATAGTGGCGGATCCCCTTAAGGTGAGGCATAAGGTCAGGAGCACCGATGTCCCAAAAACGCATCATGAGTTTTGTCCAATTGTATGCTATCCATTTAGACGATCAGCCATTAAGCAATGTTTTCCACCAGTTTGATACTCACAATTCCCGAATGAACGTGAAAATTAAATACCGTGTCAGGTTTTGAGTGCATGGTTTATGAGTAGATTTGAAATGAAATATTTGTTTTAAAAAATATTTTACCTCTTACATGCAAATAATCTAAATGCAATAAATTTGTTTCTATCCTCTATATAAATTAAAATATAATATATTTTTATAAATAACTAACATAATTATTTATATTTTTTAGAAAAATGTATTTCTCTTAATAAATATAAATACAATAAATGTAAAACTGGTTTATTTTTTATATTGGTATCTTTAAAGATATAAATGTTACCTCTCTAGCTTTAAGGAAAGTATAACAATTAATATGTATTGTTTTAGGGGTTGTTACTACCTTTCCACCGCTTAGCAGAACATGAAAAAATGTAAAACCTGTTTATATTTATATACCGGGTGTCCCACGAAGAGGTCCCTATTTTTGAATTAATATATTAGATGCACCGAACACTCTACAAACCTAAAACTCAACAGTCCTAACATACACATATGTAAAAGAAATACACCTGAGTATCAGTTAATTCTGACACATTAGGTCAAAATGGCGGGATATCAAAGAAATAGTACCTTTTCGTTAAAATAGTTTTATTTGTTTAAGTGTTACAACATAATTATTGAATTTTAACGATGTTACTAAGCACTAAACAACGTTAGGGAATTAAAGATATAAGTAACTCATAAATAAATAAAATCTATTTGATCCATAAACCTTATTCAAACTGATGTCCATCGATCGCAATGCACTGATGACAACGAAATAGAAAACAGTCATACGCTTTGCTGAACAACTCTCGAGATATCAACAACAGTTCCTCTTCGATCAACCTCATTAGTTCATCGTCTGTTGCAATGTTATGACAATAAACCTTCTCCTTCAAAAAGCCCCACAGAAAAAAGTCACAAACAGTCAAGTCTGGAGACCTTAGGGGCCAGTCCATGAAGCTGTTGCCACGACCTATCCAACGGTTAGGAAGATTTTGGTCCAAAACTGCTTTGGCCACATTAGCATAATGCGGAGGAGCTCCATCCTGTTGGAAAAAAACGTCTTTCATCTCAGGCTGAGAAAGATGAGGAACTATTTGATTGCTTAAAACTGATGCATACCTTTCTCCAGTCATTGTTTGTCGGGATATGTCATACGACAAAACACCATCCTTGGTAACAGCAGCCCAAACTGTTATACCTGTTGATTTTATTTTCTCTTCTTGTAAGATATGTGGATTTTTCGTGTTATAGTAATTTGTTTACAGTTCCTGTTCGATAAAATGTCGCTTCATCTGAAAACACGATTCCTTCATGCCATTTGCTATCTACGTCAGTCTTTTCAATTATTTTCGAACAAAATTCCAATCGTCTGTCAGGATCATCTTCAAGCAGTCCGTGAACTAAATGAGTTTTATAATGTTTGATTTTGTTCTTTTTGGCATACCTTTGGACAGATGACTTCGGTATCCCTGTAGCAGATTCCACCTTTCTTACTGAATTAGGCGTATTTGGAGATTCCATGAAAGCAGCTCATACGATTTCTTCATTTTCTATGTTGAAGGATCTATGGAATTTTTTTGTATTGACCCCGTTTCTAGTAGGATAGTCTTCCACTTACGAATAGATTTCCTTGACGGTGGAACTACACCTGGGTACCTTTCCCTAAAACACCTTATTGCTTCATAATCATTTTCAAAGGCAATAGCCCAGGAACAACATTTCACTTTTTGCTCAGTTGAAAAAGGCATGGTACATAAGACACTTTACAATGCAACTTAATAACAAATGCCAATGTTTATTACCAAATATGTTCATTGTTGTGGATACACGCAGTCAGCTGATAGATTTAAAATAGTCTAAACAGCTGTAGCTGTTCCTATTCTAAATCAGAGTAGGCTTACCCTTAAAATACGATTGCTGATTTTGTTGTTTTTTGTTTTTCCGCCTTTTTGTTTGGATCAGTCAGAATTAACTGATACTCAGGGGTATTTCTTTTAGATATGTGTTAGTCACGACTGTAGAATTTCAAGTATGTAGCGCGCTCTATACGTCTGTCATATTAATTCAAAAATAGGGACCTCTTCATGGGACACCCGGTATATCTTGTAAGAAATATATGTACAAAATGTAAGCTCTCTAACTTTAGGGCAAATATAAAAAAGTATAAAACTCATAAGAGTTAATATTTCCAGCAGTAGGCTTTACTCTATTTAATGCAAGAACTTGCCTGAAATACTGTTAGCTTTTCTTTACCTTGGAAGAATCATGAATTGTATTTTAGTTGACATTTTAGTTGTAATGTGATACAAAGTTATGTCCATCTATCTATATTCTAATAATACTGTTGATTGCATGTATTGTGTTTAACGGCAATAGAGCTATCATTATTAAAATGGTTAGTTTTAAGCCCTTTCTAGCAACTATATTCTTTTAAAAGCCGTTGATTATAAAGAGTATGTTGGGTGTTATGAAGGGTAACTGGAGATTAAAAGATTTTTTTACTTTTGATTTATCTGCTGTTTTGGTAAGATGCAGTTTGTTAAACTTATGTGCGTAGCCTACCACCATGATAGGGTACACTAAGGGCTATTTTTAATAGAATTTCAGTTTCATTAATTAACCCAATCAAAGCTTTACAGCCATTTGTTATTAGCGAATTTACATAGAAAAGATGAGTTATTGCAGTGACTCTCGTGTGGAGACCAAGATCGGGAGTAGTAAGTGAGAACCATCATGGTCCCCAGAACATGTTTTGTAGTGTCATAAAATATTTTATAGGCTACATATAATTAATTATGTGTATAGACTATACGTATACATGTGTTCGTGTTCTAACGGCCGCATTTTACGTCCGATTTGGTCCAATCGTTGGTTTTCTACGCCGCTCGAACGAATTCATTAGCCAAAAAAAGTAAAAATATTTTTGCAATTTTTCTTACTAGAATTAATTTTTGTTTTGTTTTATCTAAGTAAATAAATTAGGACGTATCCCGCACACTATGTTTTTCAACGTCCTTATAGCCCGTCTGGTTCCCCTAACATCGATCAAAAACTTAAAATACCATAAAAGCACTTGGTTCGAATCAAAGTAGCTTGTTCACCATGGAGGCTGCTCCGTATGCGAGACTGACGGTCGGAATGTAAACTCGAGAAACGAGTTGGTAGCCTACGCTGCGAGCGAAGCGTTGCAGTCTATAACCCTAGGTTGCAAGGTGGAGGTGCAAACTCGCGAAACGAGTTTCTCCGCTGCGAGCGGAATGAAGGAGCGCGTGAGTCTAAGCTGGAGGTGCAAACAAATTCTACTAATATATTTCGTACACATAGGCAGCTATTCAGCGCCTTCGTGAGTAAATCAATTTTCCAAAGAGTTGGTAGAAACCATGAATCATATAAACTTAATTTATGAATTCGCTCAACTCACGTCAGCGGTTCAGCGGCGTGATCGAATTATTTACTAATAAATTTAAAATAATTCTCCAAAAACTTCATCTAACAAATATATACCTAAGTATCAGGAAATTCTTAAACATACTAGGGGAGACCCCTGCGTGCTCCGCACGCCAACCCCCAATAAAAACAAATGTTATGTTTTATTTATAATAAAGTTGTACGATTAATAATAACCTCAAAACTAAGATGATACATGTTCAAATCGAATTATTTCTTATATTTGATAACAGCAGCTATAATAATAGTTAAAAGAACCAGCAAGGCTCAGGTCTACACTTTAAAAACCCTAACCTAAAAGCTAGAAATACAAAAATAATTGCTTAAAATTTTGAAATCAGCTGTTAATGGAAATATTGGAACAAACAGCTATATTATCTGTTATTTTATTCAATTGGTTGCTATGGTATAAATGCAAATACATATTGTGTTGGTTTATCATTCTAGGCCTAACCTAAGAATTTTTTCCGACTAAATTTACAAATATTGAAATAAAAAAAGGTTTTTATCGACATGGAAAGCCTATGTTACTCATGGAAAGTGTATCTTTTTATTAGTAAAACTATTTTTTCAATCGGTTCAGTAGTGCCAGCAGTGCCCCCTACATACAAACAAACAAACAAAAAAACAAACTTTACCTCTTTATAATATTAGTATAAATGTATGAAAATTTTATAGAATAGCCATACAACCTTCCAAAAATCACACTTATAAGGTTTTTCTTCTATGTGTGTATCAACGTGTATCTTTTATAGGTTAATAAGTAGCAGATTTAATTTAAAAATATAATTTACATTAACTGTCATATTATTTTACAGAACAGCTGTTGTATGTTTTTAACTTATTTATTTAATACCAAATGATTTAACGTATTCTCATGTATTACTTATGGGAATTTTTCGTTTTTCGGGGACCTCAAAAACTCTTTAGTTTTTAATTTTAGAAAAAACTTATATTTTTCCCTCGTTCCTTGAATCGATTCATTTAATTTGATACCTCTCCCATCATCCTCGGACTTACCAAATTCCCACAATTTTGAATCTAAAATTTCGCTTACAGAATTATATATAAGGATAGTTTTATACCCAACACTTCAGTACCACTCTTTAACCACCTTAACACACCTACATCTGTTTATCCAACCCCTTCTTCACTACACATTTCTTATCATTTGCTATTTACGCTTACGTTTTATCAACTAAGTAGGCCCTATTTTGTAAACCTTTCCAAAACTATTATCCGCTGCTCCATAGTTTGTTTCTCTGGACCTTAATTTTTGTTTCATGTGTCCTTCTGTCCCTTTCCCCTTTTAACTCTTTTGGTCGCTTCGCTCACCAACCCCGGCGGCGTCCCATTTCGAAGCAAATGCAAACATATTATTATATACTCTGATATTTTCACGGAAATGACGATTGACCGATACCTATTCATAGCTAATGTACGACAGAGATCTAAATAGACACGACCAGCTCCAATAAAGGGAATTGCGGCCTCCGTTGTTATTTCTGCATTAAATAAAGTATTTATTGTTTAGGAACCCCAAAGAATTAGCAAAATGTTTTTTGAAATTTAATGTTTGGAATATGATTGAACATCTTGACTTTAGGTCCCACCCTAAGAGTCTCTGCAACATCCTAATCTATCCTATGGAAATTCGCTAGCAAGCTACACAAAGAAATACTGTTTATCTTTTACTAGGTCTGGCGTATGTATTACTTAAACAGTAAATATTTAGTACAACGGAATTCCTCCCCCAGTACCCCCGTGGCGACCGGACCAGTCCGACTTCCCACTCCCTGCTTAGCGAATCCAAGGATTACTTTTTTACCTGACATTGACTCTTCCCTACCGGCAGTCTTTTAATTGTAGGTCAGTAACACACGGTCGCTCAAATTATGATAAATGTAACCGAGAGAATAGCCCTAACGGCCCCGAGGGGGGTTTGCATAATGCATCGCTTTGTTGAAAGGAATATTGATTATAAATGGGTAAAAAAATGTCCGAACAGGTTTCGCTGATGCTTTGTACGGTTGTAATTAGTTATAAATATGATAACCACTCTCTAGCGCAAGCCTCCTTTCCGGCGACGATTTGCATTCGAAACCTACGCTTTTAGAACGCGAAACGTTAAATTATAGTATCCATCCACGCACTCGGAGCATCCTTGTGACAGGTTGATAAATTTATCTGACAAAACAAGTTGTAGAAGAAAGCTGTGAAATCATTAATTTGTTGCGAGGGTCAAACAACTTCCCCGATGTGTTTATTTTGTTTTGAGAAAGTGTGTTTCAACATAATATATTGTAATAAAAAAAGAAAACATCGTTTCATTTCTGTTTACCGATTTGATCACTTCTAAACAATGTTCACAAACATCACATTTTCTGACTTGTTGATTTACGTGCTCCTTTCTGGATGGTTCACTCTTCCTTACTTAACATACTTTTTAGCGATTTCCATAAGAGACGAGTTATTGCAGTAGTAAGAGACGGTGAGACCTAAGGTCAGGAGTAGTAAGTGAACACTGGTCATGGTCCTCTGAACACGTTTGGGGGTGTCATTAAACATTATATATATGTAGTTGTTTGTTCGCACTCACGGCCGGATTTTACGTCCGATTTTGTCCAAATTTGGTACAGACGTTGGTTACCTAAAGTTTGTAACTTTCACTGACAATTCCAGAAGTTTGTGAAGCTATCATCAGCGCACTTCGCTGTTTTGTAAAAGTAAGTTGAGTGAAGTAAATATTATGTAATATTTTATTCAGTCATATTTTCTTATTAATTATTTTTGCCTTTGTATCCAAGTAGAACGTTTTTCATACAAGTTATAGCAATCCTATACCACACATTATTAAGAACGGCGTGATATTACAAAAAAACTTTTATAAACAATTTGTTTTCACTCTCTACGGTCATGGGCTATTTTCCAAAACTGCAGAAATGTATGTAATTTCTCTTGTAGCATATAAAATATTTTAGCTGATGATTCAGTCAGCCGCCAAAATTACTAACATCTCTCTTTACGTACAAACAAACACAATATTTTTTTAGCTATAAATTTTCAAACAATAGTTTTTCACTAAAAATTAAATATTAATATATGTACTGTAATATGAAAAAGGTCACTTTAGAGACTAATATTGAAATATACTATTCTTAATTTCAAATAAAAAGTAAAGGGGTGAAAATACGAATTACTTACTCTCACAATGTTATTAATATAATAAAAATAACAAAATTGTTAAGTTATGTTCTTTACAAAAGTATAAAATGTACCACATATCACTTTACAGTATAAGTATTTTGATAATCGGCCGACAGTCTGCGAGTTTCCCGTTCGTTTGGGAAACAGAAAACATTGTCTTTTGTCTCCAGAAACACACAGACTGTCGGCTGATTATCGGCGGACAGTCGGCAGATTAGCTGAAGACGTCTCCGGAGACTAGAGAAAACATCGGAGAGACAGTCGGCCGACAATGTTTCCGCAGACAAGTCTGCAAGTGTGGACGGGGCTTAAGTCGCTCAGACGAGTTCGTTAGCAAAAAAAAATCCCAGAAACGGAAGCATGTTTTTGAAAGAAAGCAACTTCTGCACATTTTATACGACCTTACAGCCCGTCTGGTTTCGAAAATCTACCAAAACGTAAAATACCTTAAAAGTACCTAAAGTACTCCTTAATCCGAGACTGCAAGGTCAAGGTGAAAAACTCGAAAACCGGGTGTTTACGCAGAGCTAAGCAGAACCAAGCAGTCCGTGGGCCGCGGCTGGTGGCTGAATTGTAAACACTTCTAACATACTTCGTACACGCAGTCAGCTGTTCAGAGCCATCGTGAGTAGACCGATTTCCCAAATACTTAGTTGAAACCTTAAAACATATAATAAATTCATTTTTGTAAATTTGCTTAACTCACTTCAGCTGCGTGGTCGAGTTACTTATCTCTCTATCTTTTCTTCTCTTCCTTTTCGGCTCTCACCCTATTTTGATCTATCTTTAAATCTTACCGTTCTCGACCGTAAGTTCACTATTTCTCCAATTTATTTGAACACAATTTTTTTTAAGTTTCATCTTCGTTCCATTTTGACTTCCTCTTATCACTTACAGACTTATTTCTCCTATTCTCTCACAATTTCTTTCTTGAAATCACGTTTATTAGTGAATTCCCGTAGAAAAAATTAACTACTGCCGTGGTCCGTGGTAAATAAGATCGGTAGTAGTAAATGAGCACCAATCATGTCTCCAGAACACGTTTTGGCGTGACATTAAAAATGTTATGTACATAATATGTGATTGCACACTAACGGCCGCAGTTTTTTTTTTTTTTTTATTATTTGGTCCAAATTTGTTACACACGTTGGTTTTCTAAGTAGCTCAGACGAGTTCGTTGGACAAAAAATTCCACGGTTTTTCACCGGTAACAATTTTGTGCAATTTTTTCGTACTAGAACCTTTTTTTCAGATTCTACCTAAGTAAATAAATATATTGGATTATTCTGCACATTTTGTTTTTTACACGACCTTATAGACCATCTGGTTCCGCAAAAATCGATCAACACTTAAAATCGATCCGGGTCAAATCCTCGTTGGGGCAGCTTCCGATCTGAGGACGACGACCGGGATGCAAACTCGCGAATGAGTTTGTCCTCTGAAAGCGAAGCGAAGTGGTCCTCAAAATCGCAAAGCTGGAGGCTGGAGGTTGAGGTACAAACAAGTTCTACTAACATATTTCATAAACACTGGCAGTTATTCAACACCTTCGTGAGTAGAGAAATTTCCCAAATAGTTTAAACCTTAAAACATTAAACTGAATTTTAGGGTTCAGCTGCGACACAATTATTTACATTGCATTCGTAAGATTTTGTATTTTTAATTTCAGTCAGTAGTTTTTTAAACTACTGTATACTATTTTAGCTCAACTTTTTTAAGTGAAATAGATTACTTATGGAAGTACCAACTAAAAATAAATAAAAACTGATCCCATAAATAAAAACTGTTCAGCTAAATACAAATATAGCGACAATTTTGACATAACTCACTTGAAAAGTAGTAGAAATTCCAATTAAATAAACCACTACGTCTATGATGAAAGTATAATAATGAATTTACCAAAAACTAGGCTGTTTAAATCTCAAATTCTAAAATAGTTTCTGAACTGCAGATTCTAAATAGACTCAAGAATCGGCCTTCGGTGCATTTCTTCACCTCAGAAGTTACCGCGGCTGTATATCTATCCACGGAACACGCACCGATCAGTTTCGCAAATAAATCTATACCTCAAGCCACATTCTTCCCGGCTCGGCTTCATTCGTTTAAATATTCCATTACTATAAATATACCCGTATGTCTCTGTTTGAGCGGGAATTCCGTCCGTAGATTCCGTTCTACAATTAGACTAAACAAATAAATTGTGCTCAATTATTTGAAATAACATGTTTCGGCTGGACATGGTGAAAAGCAATTGTTTACAGTTCAGAATAATTTGACAAGTTGGATAGAAAAATTGTGAAAAACTTTGTATTAATGAATTGCTTAATTTATGGTAGTCTTGTACAAAACTAGAGAATTTTATTCTAACAACAACCTGGTTATATTCTACTCAAACTTTCTTTGTACCTACAACCGTATTCAGGTGACAGTAAATTTCACTCAATCCTTATTAGTAACCAAATATACCAGTTTCTTCCTTAATTAGACCAGTCATTAGAGCAAAAAGAAGCAGTTATGACCGATTCCATTAAGGAATAGTTTGTAGATGAAAATTCCACCTTCGGAAACAATGATTTTGTATTATGGAATTTGTTAAACAAAAAATAACCGTTAAATATGTTTTTTTTTCTGTTTGTTGCTTATATTTTTTTAAATTATTGGATGAAACACTATACTTTCAGTTGTAAAATTGTAGTCAATTTTAAAAACTTTATAGTTAGACTTTGTAAGCCTTAATCGATGTATTTTTGACTGAGAAAAATATTTTTTTAAAACACTAAAAATTAAATTTATTTAAAATTATAACTTCAACATTTTAAAAGTTGAAGCTTTTTAATTGTGTAAATTTACAGTTAATGGCATGTAGATTAGCCACGCACAAGGGGGTGCAATTTGGTATATCAATTTTGCAAAATTTACTATTTCAACAATTAATTTGGAGCGTTATTTAAAGAAAAAATGCATATAAATGAATTGTTACTGTTGATTTAAAAATTTTCAAACTGATTCTCAGCGTAGATATCATGAGGTTCAAAAATTTCAAAACGTATATTTCAGAAATGCTGAGAAGATTGTTAAAAATTGTTCCGAGCACGACCCTAACGCGCGAGTCATGGTTAGGAGTCGAGTAGAGTAGAGTTGGAGGGGGAACTTCGCCGCTGGCTAGTTTACACTGTTACAGTGAAAAAACTTTTTTTTTTCTCAGTCAAAAAAGCATTAATTCTCAAGTCTCATTCTAAAGGTTTTAAAATTTACTACAACTTGACAATTGAAAGTATATCATTTGATCCAATGATTTACAAAATATAAACAAAAAACAAACAAAATATTTCACGGTTTTTGATGTTAAAAAATTCCATAATAAAAAATCATTGTTTTCGAAGGTGGTATATCATCTACAAACTATATTTCAAGTCATAACGCAAACGGTTTGCTGTTAAATTTTCTAGCATACAAAAATCTCTATTGGCTGTTTTTTTAAGTGAAAGTAGTCGAACTGAACGTAACAAGCTATAATAAGTTGTGGAACAATATTTTAAGTAATTGTCACTGTGAGTTTTTACAGAACTGACCGAATTGAGTCTTAAGAATTGAGTGAATTTAAAAAGTTTAATTTTATATGTTTTAGTTTATATATTAATATAGCTGCAAGCGAGTACGAAATAATATATTAGTAGAGTTTGTCTGCACCTCAGCCTCCAGCTTCGGCTCACGCGCTGCTTTGTTCCGCTTTTAGCGTAAAAGCTAGTTCGGTAAGTTTGCACCTCGACCTTGCGGCTTCGAATCAGAAGATGATGCACGGTAAAATCGCTCACTAAAAATGTTGGATATTATAGACAACTAGCTGGCCCGACCCGGC
>JAGFPH010001397.1:51736-90846 GCA_018207615.1 Philaenus spumarius
AAAGAGTATTAGTGCCAAATTTCATGTTTGTAGGCCTCGTGGTTTTGGAGAAACTGTGTTGAGTCAATGAGTCAATAGTATTTGGCTTTTATAAGTATAGACTACCAAGATGTACAATTTGTAGTTTTTAGAAAATAACACAGTTATCTTTTAAGTTACAGAAATAATAATACCCCTTATGTTTAACAATAAAAAAGACATTTTTTATATTTTTTTTAAGTTAGTGGTTTTTTAGATAGTTTACATTAGACATTTTTTACTGCCGCCATTTTGAAAATATATGAAAAAAAGTTTTGTTTTTTTTGACCATAGGTAAAAGATGTCACAACGAATATGTATCCACGATTTGCGTTCAGATCCTACATCCAAAGATATTAAGTGCTTTGTTCTAATCTATGTTTATATGAACTATTTACTTTATTTTCACCAGTAGAACACGTCCTGGAAGTTTCTCCGTTTCTTCCTGATTCACCTGTATAACATTTATTAATGTCACACCAAAACGTGTTCTGGGGACCATGATCGGTACTCATTGACCACTCCAGACCTTAGGTCTAACCATAAAAGTAACTGCAATAGCAAATCTTCCTAGTAAATTACAGATCTACACATTTTACTAAATTCATTTATTTAAAAAAAACGTAGTTATATTCTCGTCAATCAAGAAGTAGACGTATTTACATTTACTATAAAAAAAAACTTTTTTAGTTTTTCATTTAATTAAAGTTTGAAGTAAAAATATGATTAGTTGGAAATTGTGTTTCCAATTTAATAATTCTTAGCAAAAACTGTCGCTAGATGGTAGCCTAAACCAAATAACTATAGACTTGTTTAGTTTTGATGTGCAGAATAATCTCCCAATATTGAAGAATAGTTAAACACGTGACATAAATAAATATTAAAACATAATGAAAAGGTAAATTGGCTTACAGTAATTACTTGTATTATACAGTAGTTATTGTGTAAGGGAGGTAGATATGTAATAAATTATAAAAACTGTCACTGACACAAATTATACAGAATTTCATTAAGAATCAATACAATGTATTGTAATATTGCGATGTGAAAACAGACTTTTTTGATAACTAAACAATTTTTTGGACGCTCGGCTTTGCTGGGCCATGATAAAATACTTTAAAACTATAGACCACTTATGGAAATAATCCAGACCATCTCTCTCAGAGTAATTGAGAAGTAGTGCGACATAAGGACAACTTTGAACGGTTTACAGACGTTACATATATAGTTAATGAATATATGCGAAAACATTTTTCTAAATATTCTTTACAAATAACTTGTAAACACAATTTAATTAAGTGAGCCTTAAAATTCGACTATTAATTAGTATTAGATTTGTAGTTTTTGGTTTCATTTACGTATAACTTTAATAATGATTTATGAAATACAATCATTTATTTATCAATCTATTCATATCTCAATCTCTTCATCTATTTCTTAATCTTTAATGCCGTTAATAACTGACTAAGGTATCGAGTACGACGGGAGCGCCTAGCGATGATGACAAAAGATGAGCGACAGGTAGTGGACGTGGTAGTACGAGCTGCAAAAGGCATTTATCATCAAGCCACCAAACAGTGGATTTCTCAAATTACTTGTATTGAGTGTTCATTGGCTACAAGAAGTTCTTTGAAACGTAAAAGGTGTAAACGGCGGTTTGGGGTACAACGAATTGTCCTGGGAATGTCCATTGCCCCATAGAAGATGCTACTACTTCCCTCAGCTTCTTATTTTTAATACGCTTTTATTAGCTCGGTATGTATCTATGTAACGGAATCTTTGAACGTGATTTTCACCCCCTTCAAAACGTCGGATTGATTTGAAACTTTGCACACTTATCACGGACCGATGACAATGCAATATTAATTTTGTTGGGTGTAGTAAGTGCCCATCCCCTGAACGCGTTTTACGGTGTCATTAAACATGTTATATACAGAGTGATTCACGACGATATGCAGAAACTTCGGGAGCTCATTAATTTTGTTTAATGTAGTAAGTGAGCACTAATCATGGTCCCCAGACTTAATAAGACAAGAAAATAAATAATAGTTTAAAAAACTAAAAAATACGCTTTAAAAGCAAACTGAACTAAAAATTTGAAAATAATTGTAAAAAAGCGTGGGGTGCGTCGTTATACTATATTTTTATAATAACTCTACTTTTATAAATATCTACCAATTTGTAACATTTGATGAAAAGCACGACAAACTTTTTTTTACAATTGTTTTCAAATTTTTAGTTCGGTTTGCTTTTAAAGCGTATTTTTTTAGTTTTTTAAACTATTACTTAATTTTTAGTTGTATTTTTCAAATCTTTATCTCTACCATTCCATATCCTTGCACTAAGGAAATTAAAAATTCACATTTTTCATCACATAACTTTTTAGCCATATTTAAACACTAAAGACTGAAATAAAACGTTCAACATCTAGTGAGCGATGACAAAAATATTTGTCAGTATCGTGCGACAAGATCGCTCTGGATTTCGACGAAAGGCGAATTCCAGAACTCTCCCACCGTTGCCATTTCCATCGCTTGTAGCTCATCGCTCATACCATGAAACTGTGGGGAATATAATAATACATGTTTAACGCTAACTTACATAACTGGACTAAACCCTCAACCTGCCTCAAATATAACCTCAAACCCTGCCTAAACCTAATGCTGTCAACTCGCAGCCAACTAAATTAGCTCCGCTCACTTTAATTACCTTGATTAAATGTACAATATTTTTTAATCGTTTTTATTTTTATTAATTTAGTTTTCTTTGAGGTTAGTCGTACGGTCCTTATCTTTACCATTTTAAATTTGAATTTTTTTGGTACCTGTTTCTCAGCATCCACAAAATATAGTGGCCTAAAATTGTTACAGCTTTTTTATAGTACTAACTAGTAAATCCCCATGAAAAATCACAGGCGGATTAATTAGATACACATCAGAAATACATAATTTATACAAAATACTATTTAAACAACACACTTTTTCTAGGCCTACCTATGCCGACGGGGATTTTTAACTCGGTAAATGTGTGCAATTATAAGGACTATAAAACTGTAAGAATATTTGTTAAG
The DNA here is from genome assembly GCA_018207615.1 of Philaenus spumarius. NCBI lineage: Eukaryota > Metazoa > Arthropoda > Insecta > Hemiptera > Aphrophoridae > Philaenus > Philaenus spumarius. The sequence continues at coordinate 54,825 of JAGFPH010001397.1, forward strand.
ATTTTGTGTTTATGTATATTATTATATAGACCTATATTTAAAGAAAGATAAAAATATTCCAAGATTTTTCCAATAACATTAACTTTAAGATTCTCCATGTCAATGATAAAAGTAGGAAATTAAATTCCTTGGAAATGTTAGAAATTAAGAGATTATTTTGTACAGATGCTAGCCTAGTACTTAACGATCAGGTAGAATTTTTGTCCAACTCGCCTCTACTAAACCCATTGTCAACCTTATGACCATACTCACCCCACGCCCCCTTCCACTATCTTTCCTTTTTCTTGTTGTGAGTAACTGTTCTATGTTTTAAACACGTTTGTTTTCTAATATTCTTCAGTCTGTAAAACTGCCTCGTCAATGCCGTCACGGGCGAAACCTTGGTCGGCAAGACTCAATAAAAAATTGTAGAACTTACAAAAAAAAATTGTGTTTGTCCTTTAAAAATATTATCTTTTAATTGCCTTTTGTTTCATATTGATAGATCAAATGATTTAGAAGTTACTAATATTATAGGCTATATTATTTATTGAAGTTGTAAAAATAACAAAATAGTATAATGGGTGAAATCAGCTGTTATATTATTAAGTTACTCAAATATTTATTTCTTCTTTAAATGTTACTCCACGTACGTTCGTACGTTCACTCGCTTTTATAAGGAGTTGATGACTGACTATTTATAACTTTTGGTAAACAAAAATAACCAATAGCCTCCTTTTAGTTTTATGAATTTTAAAAACTTTTTCTATTTATTTGGTTTGAAAAATGTAATAAAACATTTTAGTTTTTTTAGTAATGGGCAGAATGCAATGAAACTTTATAACTATTTAGAGATTTATAAAACACACTTGTCAAAAAAAATGAGCCTCATAGATCCTGAGAAACCGGCACCGGTGTGTAAAAAAACCAATTTGCGGAAAAACAAGTTTCAATTAATATTTTAAAATATTTGTGACATACTCGTACACACATTGGTAGGCTTTAATAATATACAAATGCATAAGATTAAGTATAAATGCTTCTCCCTCTTCATAGAGCTCCTCCAGCTTCCTTTTGCTCCTTGAGGTTGCTGTTGACTGACCTAATTCTTCTGCAGTTCTAAAATTTGCTTTATACCCTTTTAAGTACTCAGTGAATCCGTGATTTCAAACCCACGTAATGGACGAATGGTGCTGCACATTCCTTTCCCACAGTTAGACCTAGTTTTTTTTAAACCAAATATTTTGCAATATTGCCTTTGTTGAGAGTGGTTGCAGCATCATATGCTCCAAATTTTAGTGTTTCCACTAATACGAAAACATTTTTGGACACGCGAATGCACAAAACATTGTTGTACGGCTCGTTTGGATTTTTTTTCCGTGCAGGCATTTTTTGTGATAACTCAGGTTCGGCTAGGTCTTGGTAAACCTTTTTTATTGGTGTTATAACAGTTTGAGATAAATGGAAGTGTTTTTCAGAACAAAATCATTCTGAATAATAGGGCCCCCGCTGCACTATGCATGATACAACACTACGAATCGTCCGAAATAGTGTAAAATCCCCTGACAGTGCTTCACAAAATCTATTGAAGAAACGTCTATACTTGACCGATTCAGTCGGAATTTGTCGTAATCTAATAATCATTAATTAGGTATTAATACAAAATAATAATACAGAAATCTATATTTTTTAAATTGTTTACCATCCGACTCCCCTTATGGATTTACTTTATACTAGTGAAGCCAAAGTAGCAGCATGCACAGCTAAATGCAAAATGTACCTTAATTGGATCATTAAAAGACACACTTTCCCCGAATACTAGTTCAAAAATTAGTCTTTTTGACCAAGAAAAAAATAATTTCTGAAAAATTGTAGCTATGTCGATTTAACTAGAGATTTTTAGGTTACGTGTACGAGGTTCTTAACCCTCCAGTAAACGCGTAGCTAACTAAAATACTAGTTAATTCCCGCGGACAGTGAGTCCGCATTCAATATTTTCAAATTGTTTCCTATAAGAGTGTTGTAAACGCGTTGTGTATATTTGTGTGTAGAACCAGTATTTGGGTAAATAAATAACAAGTTATATACATAATTAGCTTATTATAACAGTGCTCTAAAATACTTTATAGCAAATAATTTAGGTCTACTGTACTACCTAACGATGTCCTCTCAATTTTGATGGCAGTGTTTTCTTTGTATGGGCATATAACGTACGCATAGATTCCAGCTGTGTTTAGAAAAGAGAAAAATACAACTAGATTCCATCTTCGGCTAACTCTAGCAACACTGAAGTTACATTTCATGACGTCAACCATGTCCACGCGTGCGAAGTGCGAGTCCACAAAAGACATTACGTGCTCAAATTTAAACAAGCTAGCTCAGCCAAATTGTCCACCGGGGTGTTAGGCTATTCTTTGTTATGTTCATTCAAAAAATATGAAAGTGCACGCACCGGAAGGTTAGGTATTTAAAATTATAAAATCTGGAAAACAAAGAAATTAGGAAGTTTCAAAGATTATAAATTATTGATGTATATTGAAAATTAAATAATATACCACTACAAATACATGTACCGGCTGATTCGCACTTCCTGACCTAATCCCTTTAGCTAAAACAAAAAGAAAAACGATCATATTAACATAGGTCCGGAAATGCTCGAAACATATTGAAAGAGTTCGCCCGTGTTTCAAATTCCCCGCAGAAACGAAGACTTATGCAGGGATTTATTTAAGGGCGTCCAATAAAACCACTCGAGTAAAAGCATCAATTCCAGGGAGAGGAGCCATCCTTAGGAAGGATGGTCTAATGGTAAGGTGCTCAAGCACGATTATAGTTGTGTGGACAGCGTAACTCTGAGCCAAGAAAAGGATAGCGTCTTCCGCCTGGCCTACCCTAATTAGTGTCGCTTGGCTGCACTCAATGAAAACAAGTACTAGGTGCCTAATACCAATACGTCAGTTAAATTATTATCAAACATTATTAAAAACCATTATCATAGTACTTTTTGTATTTAAATTTCGATTATTTATATACTAAATTTTATGTAAATCGGCCAATTTTAACCAACTTGTACCGCCAAACTAGCTTTTCTTTTTAAAACTAACTTTGAATGAACAGTGGAACAATTCATATAAAACCTTATCTTGGTTCAGAGTTACGCTGTCTGCAATAATCGCTTGTATACACTCTCGTTTTTACTAATGCCGGTCTTATTTTTAGTTTCCGGCATGTGCGTACGACATGTATAGTTAGTAGGTAACAAAATTCGCCCCGATGTTTTACTGCTATCAAGTGACTCGGAAAATCATGTTTTCCGTCTTGTTTATAAGTAAAAATGTATTACAGTTTGTGTCACCTACGAATTATAATTTAGATGTTCATGAACGACTTCCTGAAAAGATTATCTTCAAAATTCGATGAAAGATAAATTATATTGAAGAGTTCTGTATACCGTGTCGTCCTTGTATAGCACACCCTTATAAACTTCAATTTATTTTATGTAAAATGAGCAGACAAATCGAATAAAATCCCAGACCGGTAAATACAGTAATCGTTTAGATAGCTGAAGCAAATCGGAAAATTTGGTCTCCAGAAACATGTTTTCTTTTGGTTTTTGAGTACATTTAACTTTGTGAAACGGGTATAAACTGTAAACTTAATTATCACAACATGTAGAGAATTTAAATCTGAATATAATTAGGAATACGTAAAATAGGCCAATGGAAAACTGATACACACTTTTAAAAAATACGTTTTTCATTCAAACAAAATACAGAGACAGTAAGTCGCATTGATTTTTGTAATTTAAATTTTAAGTTTTATGCGATGTATATTATCTCATCGCCTAATTTAATTTTTTAACACTTTGTAGCAACGTGCTGAATACACTTCTTTCTTTTGAACTTATTATTCCAGAACATGGCCGTACTTCTGCATGATGTTGTAGTAGTGTATATTGCGCATTAGTGTTTTCATCGGGAATTACCTCATCCAACAACCCGGGGCCGTAGTATAACTAACAGCCTCCGTACGCTTGGCCGAGGTTCAACTCCCGACCATCCCTCTACACTTTACAACGCAGGATCATGCTCGGTCACTTTACGATACCGTTCGACCGATATACGGCCTCTCTAATCGCAGAGTAACGCATAACGCATGGCTACCAATCCGACCCAACCTAACCTGGATCCGGATCACGTTCCGAGTTACGACGTGCTCGGACAGTGTAAGGTGTCATAGGTGTACTTATTTATTTAACTATTCTTTGAACGGAAAATGCCTCGGATGTATCGAATTGCTGTGTATGACTCGGCCATGTACGTACGTCACGGAAACCCACGAGGAGAGATTAATCGGGTGTATGATGTATGTCAATGCCCTTGTGTGTTATGTCAGTACGTACGTGATAAACGTGAGTGAGTGTGAGTAATGCCATTATGCTTATCATATCTGACCTGGGAGAATGCTGATATGTTTTTAATACGAGTATTTATGATGAATGAGACTAGAAATGTCCAACTGTTCATTGTTTTCATTTTTAAAGGTGTTTTCGACGATGGATTAAAAGGCTCAGTGTATATTTCATTACGTTTTAATGTAATACAATGTGCGTCTTAAAGTGACATACGTTCTTTTGTAGTCTCTTTTCACGCTATTTGGTTTTGACAGTAGCTACGGCTCAAAACAAAGTAATGAGCAACACATCGATTTTCGTTTCCCACTATTCTGTTCATGATCGGGGTTGCCGTGCGTTAAAGTTTTTCGATGTTGAAACCCATCTTGTCCATTCATTAATGTTTCTATCGGTAGAAGACAATATACGACTACACAGATCCGGTCACCTACTTTAAAGTATTTTAGAAACTGTGTGCATTTAGTTTGCATTGAAGCTGTGTAGTGAAATACCAAGCGACAAATATACATAAAAACTTTACTTGTTACCTAAACCAGACACGACGGCCATCTATAATTTAAGCGGCTTTGTCCTGGCCGCCTGTCATAGAACCAACGTAGAGCAAAAACTGTTAAGATTAAAAATAGAAAAATTTTAAGGTATTTTCTTATGGAGTCATAATCGTACAACACGAAAGGATTTTGCAAAACAATTTTTACACCGTAAAAATTATGAAAGCACTGGGTTTACCCCTATAACATATAAAACATTTGATTCGGATCAAATTTTAGCAAAATGTTTGATGAATGCATTTACATTCTTTATCATAGCAATATACTAAGCAAATTTAAAATTAGTTTATTATCCTTCAAAACAAAATAAACACAAACAAAAATCAACGAAAAAGGCTTACTGTATTATAATTTATACGTTTTGTTACATATTATTATAAATAAAACAGCTGATTTGGATTAAAAACTTAACACAATTTTAGGTTATGCCTAAACTAAACAAACACACATTTTTTGGAAGCATTCATATATATTCACATAGCAACTTAAGGGGGCGCTTCCCTGCCCGCCATATTGAATCTTATTCCCATAAGAGCAATGCTACAGAATAAGTCATTTTTTCCGTTAATTCGTGGAATAAATTTAAAAATTTGGTTTCATTTTGAAGTAGTGTCATATGCGGATGTTGATTGCCGAATACATTTTCAGAAACCGTTTTATTGTTTTCATAAACGTATGATATAAATAGTAAAAAACAGTAAACTTTATAAATTTTTTACTCAGTTGCAAAAAGAGATATTGCAAAAGTTCTTAGCAATCAACACCCACAATCTATTTTACTATAAGAAAAAAAATACAGCTTTCGTTTTTGAACAAAAACAGCACAAAAATATGCTTAATAGTAAAGGTATGTTTTGGTTATTTAACATTGAAATTGGTACCCAATATCGTAGTTTTGAATGTGGAGAGCCGAGCCTTAATATAGTCTGTAAGGGTGTGACGTTTTTTAGACATTCGCGCCACCTATATTTTTTTTTTTCTTTAATAAATACTTCTTATCGACAGTTACAACTTCTATCACTTGTCCTTACCGACAGTCCCCAAACAGTTATCCTTTTCTCCGCTAGATGTCGACTCTGTACGGTATTACATATTATCGTGCATAACTTAACAGAGGTCGTTGTAACCGACAACCATCAGCTGTTCCTTATCTATTGAGTTAAAATTCGCTTTGTCATGAGGGTTACTAGAAGGTCGGCCATTAGACCGTTACGAACGAAACTTGAAGACGCTGCCAAGTGGTAGTTATGTCATATTTCTTAATAATTTGATCGCGATTAACGTGTGTCGCTGAACAACATGAATTACTTCTAAACCTTTTGTTTTCCGAATACCAGGTAGGAATGTTTTTAGCTTTACCTTAATAATTATAAAATATTACTTGTAAAACTTAATTAGGTTATTTCCACTTTTGGTTCATGTACAACTTCCTAACTCATTTTGTTCAATTTATTAGAGAAACCTATGTATTTCTTTTTTTACTACAGCCTAAATTTTAAATGTAATTCTTACAGCCTACAAAAAACTATAAAGCCGATATCATTTTGATTATTGTTAAAGCCTAAACATATTTCCACAAACAAGCCTAAAGTGTCATGCATTAATTAACTATAACTGTGTAGTATTTCTACAGTGTAACAGATATTGAAAACTTTTAATAAGCTATAAGCAAAATATTGCTGATATGTAACTAAACGTTAACATTTCTTTTATGTTACCATGTGGCTTACCTAACATGTACAGACAGTGTTATGCAACATTACACATGTTATATTAACCATCACAATCTAAGTAGCAATTTGCTATCTGTGCTACAAAATTCAATAAAACAGCCAACTCAAAGAACTATCATTTTATGCTTATTTAAATAACTGCAAGTTTTCTAAAAAGGAAATTGTTATTTGTGTTATACAGTTATACTGGTCCAACTGCAGGGAATGTTTTAATGCAATGGGATAACCTGCAACAACTACAATTAGAAAAGGCCTACTTTCCAACTGAACATTAAATATATAAACAAAATATTTCTACAGTGATTTGATTAGAGACAGAACTTAAGTTAAAATGAGAACTATCTGCAGTTGTTCTTTTCCTTTTATGTTAAGTGTTAAATAGGCTGTATTTTGAAAGTAATTTTTGTATATGTGTACTATTTAGGATATGTTAGTATTTAATAAATTGGGAGGAGCAAGCTAGCACATTTCGGACTTTAGCCCTAAGGGCTGCATATTAGAAATTTTACACCTTTTTTTTATATATATAGAGAGACGTCTCATAATTAATTTTGTATATTTATTCAATTAATTGTAATTACCTTTTAGAGTTGGCCAACGACATATATATATTTATTCTTAAAACAAATCCATGGTGTTTCATGTTAAAACTTTGTAACTTGTAAATCTTTTGTATAATTTCTGTAATTATTATTAAAAGGGAGGGTTTTTGATTTTTATTTTTGGGGAGGGTTTTTAAATTAAATTTAATAAAAATATATATGTTTTCTTTTTTAAATCTCAATCTTTTGTATTAAGGGCGTATTAATAATTTTTTTTGTATTAAGGGCGTATAAACTTTTTACTTAACTTGGTTAATAAACCTAAAATTATACCTATTTCTATAGTTTATTGAGGTAACCTTTAGGTATCCTGTGCATTGTAAGAGATAAGCTGAAATATTCCTACTTTTGGTGATATTTAAATTCTAAGGTAAGTTTTGAACAGTACCAATCTATGTGGCCCAGTATCGTTTCCGTTCCCTTAATTATTCTTTTTGTAAGATTGGTACAAGGGGAGTAACATGTCCTCTGGATCGCTCGGCTACCTGAGGCTGGCCCGGGTCAAACCCCAGCCCTCGCTTCCGACCGCAGCTGATTCAGCGATTAATGTATTTTCTGAACATATTGTTAGTATGAAATAAACAGGTTGTGTTATTAATATTTTTTGCATCGTTATTCTAACCCCCGGAAATTCTTAAACTGTTAATTACTCACTTCACTTCACGGAAACATATTAGCCACTCTGAGTCACACTTCCGATAGTCCAATGTCAATGATGTGAAACACAAGCTTTCCTTGTGACATTCGTTGCTTGAAAACATATAACTATTAAATTATATTTAAATACTGTATTATTTAATAACTAGGGGGGACCCCTGCGTGCTCCGCACGCCTACCCCCGGTGCGACCTTCTAAAAGCATATGTTATGTTTTATTTATAATAAAAGTGTAGGATTAATAATAACCTCAAAACTAAGATGGTAAATAATGTTAAATGTTCAAATCAAATTATTTCTTATATTTTATAACAGCAGTAATAATAAAGGTTAAAAGAACCAGTAAGGCTCAGGTCTACACTTAATCAAAAACCTAACAAAAAAGTTATAAATAATAACCTCAAAACTAAGATGGTAAATAATGTTAAATGTTCAAAACAAATTAGTTCGTAAATTTTATAATTTGAATAAATAATTCATTTCCTCCCTTATAAAAATCAATTTTTACTTCCACAAAGCAGCTGTATTAGTTAGTTTCTTATTATAAACAGCTGTTTTGTATTAAAATGTTTTTATAACCTCCTGAATACTGTAATCATCGTTATTTACATCCACGAAATCAGCTGGATTAGTTTGTTTCTTATTATAAACATCTGTTTTGTATAGAAATGGTTTTTAAATATTTTCCATGTTAATCTCATGGGGAAAACCCGACCTTTGAGATTAGCTCACGCCATTAAGGATAAGAATTTTTGACATCTAAAACCTTATTGCAAAACTACGAAATGAGACGAACTTTTTGAAACCTCAAACATTAAAATTGGTCCAGAAATAAGGGAGGAGTTGTGTTTACAAAAAACGGCTTCACTTATTATATATAAAGATATTGTTATGTATACATTTTTGACAAAATTGAATGTAATATCGTTACACAAAACCACCTCGATTGTTACCGCACACAAACAGGCTGCGCCTATATTTTTGGGGTATTTTTACCAAATTATGTCGTGTTTGTTGTCTTTCTTCTTATTTTTTATCTACTCTTCGAACATTAGATGGAAATTTGCAAATTATGATCATGAAAAGAAAGTTAATTTCCTAGTGTGGATTCAGAAGAGAGACACATTTAGGAATCAACAGCGGTCGGAAGCCGAGCGATTCAGAGGACAGGTTACTCCTTAAAGACTATAGTCAAGTTTAGAATCAGTTAAACTTTTAACAACCAGCAACGTTTTCAGATTAGGTCTATAACGCTATATTATATAAAAAAATCCCGCCAATCACACAAAAACCCTGGCCCTGCTGAGTATACGTAAGGATCTATCATACCTCACCCCCACCCTCTACCCCTATCTAAGTGCCTATGTCCTATCCAATCGTAATTTCAGAAAAAATATCAGATTATACAATACTGTATTCTGTTTTCATTTACTTCGCCGCAGGGGTTTGTGAGCGAAGGGTTCTGCGGCGGAGCCCCTAGTAGGCCTATTTACAGTTTGGAATGTTTATGTATAAATGTCAGAATATATATTAATTTATATTTGATATATAAAAACGGAATCTAGCAAAAACTAAACACTTTAGGGCACAAATTATTTATTTTAAGTAGTACCACCAGTTATATAGGCCTTTGTGTATAGCTTTTTATGTATATTGCTTATTAACAAAACAAAGATTGTTAACTATACGAATTTTCTGACATTAGTATTATGGCTTTACAATGAAATTTAATAAAGACTTGAACACACAGCAATGTTTTACACCGCAGAACGTGTTTGCTCTCACCTACTTAAATACAGCCTGCAAGATGTACGACGGTTACCTTATTCGGTAGTCCATTAATACACAATTACACTCACACATATTATACAAGAAAAACATCTATACTGTTTGGTCGCGGCTACAATACAAATTAATATTTTAATAACTACTTCTAGCCAGGAAAGGTACACGGCCAGTCACAATAAAATACCACACACCACTAGTTAAACACAGCCTGCGTTCAACATTATTCTCGCTTTCTAGTAAATCAACTATTATCGCAGGAATAATCAAATTCACTTTTTGTACTGCTGTTTAATTGCCCGCTACTCTAACGAATGTTGCATTAGCTGAAACGGGTTCGAATTGTTTATGCTTCGAGCAATGAACGTCTTTCATTTATCGCGAGGGAATTGCAATCTAAGGAATTGTAATTCTGTCGGGACGGATTCATTTCACCGTTGCAATGGGAAATTGTTATATTACAATTGTTGGCATTAAAGTTTCTAGATAGAGCAATTTTGGATTAGTGAAATAAATTTAAGTGGGAGAGATGATGACGGAAACGTTGACTTTAAAAATATTGAAACACGTATTTCACCGCCATCTTGAAAATGTAGGTTCTTCGATATTGGAATAGAATTGAGAGTGAATTTCAATGGATTGAGTTCATAAATCAACATCCGATAAAAAACTACTCCGTTGTAAAAGAAAATCCCTCAAAGACTTCAATTCTAATAAATTTATTTTTCAAACTAGTTGTAGTGTAGTTATTGTAGTTCAAACATCAATAAAAATTGCAACTTTATCGTTAAAACTCGTTTAAGTTCGTACTGTATTATTTGTGAGATTTTGTGCTCAAGTTTTATTCTATAAAATATTAGTTTAATAATAAATTTTTCACTCGTTGTTATATTTAATACACTATAAAGCCTGAAATTATCTCTAGTAGCGCTTTTTTCAAAATTTTTAAAACAAAGGGTCGATAGGTTTTTAACTAATGTTTCTAGAAAATCTTAACAACTATACATCACAAAATTAAAAACAAGTTTTGATACAATAACCCCTTTGAAGTAACAATGACAGTATCAAACATATAATTATTATTTTAGTAGACGTGAAAACAAGTTAAAGAAAAGTGTGTATAAAAACATTCAGGAAAAAACATTTAATAGTTAAACGCGTTTCTATGATCAAGTCATCATCATCAGTGACGCCACGGATACAAACTTATAACGTAATACCATCCTTGATGTAATTATGTCAACTAATCCAACTCATTTTAGGTATCCGGTCAGTCGTGCACGTCATCAGAACGTGAATAAAGTGAATATTGTACATTTTTATGAAGTTTTATATTACCCTGAAGATGGTCGAACGACCGAAATTGCAATAGGTTCATAAGGTATATACCAAAAATAAGTTGGATTACTTGACGTAATTACATCAAGAATGTATAAAATCCCTAATCCGTGAGCTATAATTGAATTACAACTTAAAGTTAACTTAACTCAAATATATGATTTTTGAAACATAGGAAATGTTCTACTCTAACGAACACATTGCTCAGCGTAATTCTTTCAAATAAGCCATTATTGATCATTTTGAGCTGACAACTTTTGTATGCTTAACTCTTATATGATTATTCAATGCAGTCGAGGCTTATAAGTAGAATAAATGTAATAACAATTCATATTTGAATTAATAAACGTGTTTTCGGAAAATTCAAGATAATAAATTTGTTTCAAGTAATTTTTCTAATAGTTGTTAATAATGCAACCCAATACCATTAACGCACGAGATCTAAATGTGCGTAGATCACGGCAGAATCAACTACTATAAAAGAGAGTGTACGTACACACATACTTACGTGAGTAACATATAATACTGTATAACAGCTGATTTTACCCATCACCTGTAATACTTAAACAAAACCCAGCGTAGATTATAGTTTGGGGTTATGTAGGACTACAACTTAAAACATTATAATTTCTTGTAAAGTTGATTTTTTCTATTATAAGTTATACAACTAATTTATACTAAACGATTTGTTTTAGGTTATAAACTGTAAATAAGTACAACCTTTTATCATCAATAAATTCGTGTATACAAATTTAAAGAAGAGAAACCTATTCGTTAAACTTCGTAAACATTCGTACATCTTCGTATAACATATAAACATATTCGATTATTAATTTCTTCGCTATACTATAATGATTTCTTCTAAATCATTTGATCAATCAATATGAAATAAAAAGTAATTAAAACATAATATTTTTATCTGTATTTAAATATATAATAAACTATAAAAATTAAAATTTTAACAAATAAGCCTACAGTTTTATAATCGTTATAATTGTACACATTACAGAGTAAAAAATTCCAGTCAGGATAGTTAGGTAAGCCTAGATTAAGTCTGTTGTTTTTAAAAAGCATTTTTTTAGATTATGTTTTTTTATGTGTATCTAATTAACCTGCCTGTGATTTTCACGGGGTCTTATACTATAGTATTACATAAAAAGAAATTTCAATAATTCTATCAAACAGATGAACCGCAGACGTGAGTTGAGTGAATTTCCTAAATTAAGTGTATAATATTTATTGTTTTAGGGTTTCAACCAACTATTTGGGAAATTGGTCTACTCGCGAAGGTGCTGAATAGCTACCTCCGAGTACGGAATATATCAGTAGAATTTTTAGCAGCTCGGCCTCCATGCCCGGCTCTAAAGCTGCTTCGTTCCGCTCGCAGCTGTAAAACACGCTTTGCGAGTTTGAACCTCGTCCTTGCGGCATCAGATTATGGACTGCTTCGCTTCGCTTCCATCGATGTCCAGACGCTGCTCCCAAGTGTATTTGAACCTGGTATTTTACGTTTTGTTTGGGGAAACCAAACGGGCTGTGTAAAAAAAAAACAAAATGTGAAGAGTAATCTACTATAGTTATTTGTACAGCTAAAATACCAAAATTGTTTAATTGTGTTTCTGTTTACGAAAAATCTCAGAAAATTTATATTTCCTGTCTGAAGAACGGGCTTCCAATTGTTGGATTTTTTGCTAACAAACTCGTCTGAGCGACTTACAAAGCTAATGTGTTTACCAAATTTGGACCAAATCAGACGTAAAATCCGGCCGTTAGAGTTCGAACTTATATATACATATACATTTTCATGACACAACAAAACGTGTTCTGAGGACCATGATCGGTGCTTATTGACCCCTCCCGACCTTAGCTCTCACCATAATAGTCACTGTCATAGCTCATGTTTCCTATGGAAATTAGCTAATAAGGACTGATTTAATAAAAGAATTAAGCACATCGGTAAACCTGTTTGTAGAACTGTAGAACGCTGCCGAGGCGAAAGAAGTGTACAGACAGAAACATCCTTGCAGTCGAATGTTTATGGCCGGACTAAACTTATTAAAGGTGTGTTGCCAGTGAAACGGATACAGAAAGCTAAAAGTATCGTTAAAAGGTGTTTATCACATGAAACGATGCCTCGGATTTTGTTTAAAACGATTGAAATAAAAAGAACGGCGCCAATTTCGCCCAAACTTGTGACTTTATTAAGCCGTCAAATTGATTCCGACTTTCTTCGTCGTAAACTTTTTCGGTTAAAGATCCGCCGGAGGACCAAATTTGGAACTCGGGTGATTGGAAAGTGCGGTTACCGTAAACACCGCGACCCGATAAGGAACAAAGACGCAGGACGTGGGAGGAGACACTCAGGATTTAACTGCTCAATAAAACGTCGTCAAGAAAGGATTAGTAAAACCTTAATTGGCGTATTGGAGCGTTTGGCAATCGCAGTAAAATTGAATGGATTTAAAATTCGCAAAATGGTGAAATTAGGGGAAAGGCAATGTGGAAATCGTTGAATCGTTAAATATTAAATAGGTACGCTTAAAAAATATAAAAACACAAAAGACTATATAATACAACAAATTAAGCAGTAGGGAAGACTACCAAATTACCAAACATTATTGTTATTCTCATTAAATTAAAGAAAATGTTTTTAAAAAATTGCATGAGACTATCGCGAAATAAAAGTGAAACTTCTTAGGTTCTAAAAACAGTTGATTTTATGCGTTGCTCTCTTTGCATTTGATATTTATATGATCGGCTTTGAGGTTAGAAATCGTTTAAATGTATTTTTACAATCCTTTTTGTTTATTTCTTTCTTGACAGCTAAGAAACAAATTAGGCCTACAAACATAAAACTATATTTTAAACTATCTTGAACTCTTGGTCTGAATTATTTCTATTTTATCATACAAGTTTGAACTTTTATTAATTTATAAATACGCCTACTGACGATGAAAATGACTGAATTTTAAATATTTGGAATTAAAGTGTATGATCTTTTGTTTCGTTTTCCAAAATGTATTTCAGGTATTTGAGTAACATATTAAATCATAGGCTCCGTACATTTACCATGTTGAAAATACCAGCGACATTGACTAAAATATAGTTTGCTTTTTGTAGGCCTAAGTAGTTTCTTTTGAAGAAAGAAGTAAAAATATAATTTAAAACAATAAACAAGATTTAAACATATAACAGCTGATTTCGTCCATTAGCTTTAATACTTCACCAGAAATTAAATAAATATTAAAAATTGTTCAGTTTATGTACAGTACAATATGCAACCGTCTAGCAGTTCCTTGTGCTACTTATTATCACAGTACAAGCAGCGCATGCGCGTTTACTGTCTATGACATATGCGACTGAGGAATAAACTATTCTCTTTCTTCTCGCACTGCTCATGCGTGCCAAACGATTCTTTCCTTTCAACGGCTGGTTGACGTCAGAAAGTGTTTCACTTTTCGTCTGATCCAGGACATTTTGCCCTACCGCGCTAAAAGTAATTTCATTTTTAAAAAAACATGTAATAATAACACTTTTGTGACTAATTATAATTATTCTGTATGGACTAAATTGTGTAATTAGCGAAGCTATAGGCTACCAAAAATATAAAACCAGCTAAAGAGCTAAGAAAGAGTACAAATTAAAATTCGAAAACCTTTTAAATCCTTTACGGAACATCAGCCCTTAAAAAAATAAAAGGCGTGTTTTGCATCCTTTTATATAAAAACGTGTAAGGATTTCACTAGAACTAAGTTTTATTCTTCTTCGTCGTTTTATTTTTGTTGTTTTGAATGTAAATAACTGTTTCCAAAAATAAATCATCTTATATTTTGTTTTCAGTCTGTGTTGGTTAATTTTTCTAAGTTAATTCATTACTCTAATCTTATTAACGAACAAAGTTTAGTGCTTTAATTACAATTAGTTTTTTTAATCACTTTTTAAAATTAAACTTTTAAAGTTAGTTGTAAAAATTATAGTAAAATGCAATGCGTTTTTTGTATGATTATTTTGACCCGCGTTTTTCGTTTTTACTCATTTGACTGACGATAACTTAAAAACGGACTTAGATATTAAAAAACGAATTTGATCTTAGTTTTTTCCGTCGAATATTACATTAAAAACATGTATCACACGTCTAAATTCCTGTTTAAAAAAATTAAGTTCATAACAAGATGGCGGATCCAAGATGGTGGAAAGAAATTTCAAACTCACCAAACAGTGGTTCTATTATGGCTGTGAATAACCGCATTCTTTCTACCAAATAGGACTCGTACATTTGAGTCTTTTGAAACACCCTGTATATATAACATTTTTAATGACACCCTAATATGTGATCGGGGGACCATGATCGGTGCTCATTGACCATTCCCGATCTTAGGTCTCACCATAAGGGTCACTGTAATTGCTCATCTTTCCTATGGGTGTACGCTAATAACACTGCATGGTTAGTATCTTGCACTTAGGCCTAGGTAATTTCTTGTAATGCGATTTCACCTGTAAATAGAACGTTTTATTTCTCGTCATACTTTTTTAATCACCGTGTACTATTCGGTATATTATATAAATATAATGAGAAACTCAGAAGTACGTTGACGTTTAAGAAATAAAACCTCATTTTATTTTAATTAAAAAGACTTGTTTTAGGTAAATAAAAAAGTATTTTTATAACCTCATCACTGGAAAACACACTTGGCTAAACTTTTCAATTACGCTAATCCCGGATGCATTGTAAACTGTTAACTGTAAACCGGCCGAACTGGTTCATCTCGTGAGAGACGTTTAAATTTGTAATTGAAATAAATAAGGAACAGTCAAATTTAATTACGTATTACGGTGTAGACAAGGAACGCCGGACGCGGAGTAATACTACAAGAATGCCAGCGGTGAAGGTCCTTGGGATTCCTTCCGCGTTTAATGCGCTAATTACTGTTCCACAGAAGTAATTATTAATACATTTTTCTGCCATAATCTGTTCTAAGTAGGTCGACATAACTGATGCTGGTGTTTTTAATGGATTTTATTTTAACTGTGCACACCTGTTGTGGAATATGATTTCTTCATTTTTTGCTGAAATGTAAGTTGTTATTTAAAAGAACTATTTCCAGAAATTGGATTTCTTTTTCTTTTCTTATTTTGTTTACTGAGAATAGTTACCGTACACTCTAGCCTAAAACAGTGTAAGGTATCAAAATATAAACGAGGGACCAGTGCGTGTTTCGTACGCTAACCTTCTGTGCGCGAAATAACTTCAAAACGAAAAAATACCATAAAAGTACCAGGTATTTTTTACACGCAGATTATGTTCTATTATTCAAACATACCAACTGAAATATATTAAGATATTCGGCAGTTCTCCTAATGGCCATTGCCCCACCTGATAAATATATCAGGTTAATCAAATCTGGTCGTGGAAAAGTTCCAACCACTGCTTACTCCATTCAAGAGTTGCAACACCGGGTTTTGTGAGATACACTGTTTCTTCATGCCTGTGATAGAACTTCTGCTGCTTTCAGAAAGAGCAAAATTCGTTTCTGTAAGCTTTATCCGAAACACTTCTATATTCAAGAAGCCTCTGCAGTATTCTCCAACCCCTCCTTGCCACCCACTAAGATCATCTAACATCTAACAGAGAACTGTATGTCTTTTAAGATGGTACGGTGCTAAGTCAAACGAGACCCCTCTTAAACAAGTCAGCCTCAAATGTCAAACCAGACATTCCTCTCTTCCGCCAACTGAGGGAACAGCTAAGTAACTGTGTTTAATAAAAAGAGATTCTACCTGAAGAATGGAGATGGGCTCGGAGAAGAGAATCATCTCTATCCAATACCAAAGAAGGACCCACCAGTACCAGATGATATCCTAAATATGATATTTTACCACAAAAGGTTGTGCCAGTGGCAAATGTGGGTGCATGAGAGCATCGATGAATTGCTCTACCATTTGCTACAACTGTCATGGTCATTATACTAATGATATACCCGTTTTGGATAGCGAAGATGAGGACGTGGAAGAAACTGAACCCCTTCCCTTCACTACAGAAATGGAGTAACTTGTGGAGAAAACATACGCAGAAAAAGCAACAAACCACCTGAGGAAATCCCTGTACCCTCCTAATGAGTTTAGTTACAGTTTTAACATATTTTTTTCGTAAATTGTTGCCATTTAAGTAGTTTTTTTTGCCAAATTTTTTTTTCTATATTTTTTTTTTTTTTTTTTTTTTTTGTACTGTTGCCTATTTAAAACAAAAATCACTTACATGATATTCTTTTAATGTAGCTATATGTATTTGTTTTTATCACACTAAAACCTCACTGACTTAAATAAAAACCCCGAACCACAAAACAAGGAACAAAAACAATAACTAAACAACTAAATTGTAAGTTATGTTTAATACGTTACCCTTAAGTACATTTCGATGACATGGTCATCATCCTCAGAGGGTTTTAACACTGCTCGCATTAAACATAACTTAAAATTTAGTTGTTTAGTTATTGTTTTTGTTCCTTGTTTTGTGGTTCGGGGTTTTTATTTAAATCAGTGTGATTTTGTAGCCACAGTGCTCTTTTATTTGCTTAAACACTAAAACCTGTCAAGAAAGTTTTACACTTTACGCAGCGTTTTAACGGAAGGTTAACCATTTAAATGACAAAAACTGAAAACTACAGCTTTGAGGCTTATTTCGTAGTAAATCACAAAATCGTTCTAATTTTTTATCAGATGAAGGTAAAACCTTAAATAAAGACTTTTTGAAGGAAATTCAATGCTCGACAACTTCATTCCCAAGGTTTAGTTTGTCTCTCAAATGGACGGTAAAGAATCCAAAAACCCAAGTTTATTGAACATGTGGGGTAAAATAAATGTTTTCATAAATTAGAGATGTTCTTCCGCTCATTTCTCAGAAACTAATGAAGATACGAACAAAACTTTTCCAACAAACCATTCCAAACGAACCATTTCAGCCCTATGACTTTCCAATTAAAATCATTCGTTGACTGGACTCATGGTTTAACCTTAAAATCTTTTTTTAGCATATGTAAATGATTCATGCTCTGCCAAATTCAATAGCGCTTCAACTGCTTTTGCAGATGATAAGGAACGGCGTTTTATATCAAAGTTCAAACTTAACAATTATTAAAATCTTTAATGCAGGAGGACTTAATCAAATTGACATTTTGGTTTAGTTCTCAAAATATAATACACAGCAACCGGGGACTTTTTTACCTCCTAACTATATGAAAGTTATTAAGTCAGTTCTTCTGGCCTATGACTTTTTATTTAGAATCATTCGTTGACTACACTACTTACCAGAATGAAACACTTGAAAAACAGTTGGAAAAGAAATGTTAATGGAATGCTAACAAAATATTATGTAAAGTAACTTTTCATTATCCATTTAATAAAATACAGTCTACGTTAAATTGTTTTTTTTTAATTACGCAAATAAGGAAGCAGTTGTTTCCCCTAGTAAATTAATACAGAGTGTACAATTTTTTAACAACCTGTTCCTATTTGTGAAACCATAACAGACAAACGACTAATGGAACCACAAAGCTGTACCGACAGCTTCCCACGCAGTCAACTCAAAGAAGATGGCTTTAACATAATCGTCTGCCAAAATATGCCGCGAACGCTTTAATTACGTGAAGTGCCGAAAGAGAGAGTTGGTGTCGCATACCTTCCTCTACTTATAAGTTATGGGCAAGTACCCGGACAATAAAAGTACATTCTGGCTGGAAATTAACTTGTACAATTTAAACGTTTATTGAATAAAAACAAGTTTTATTTGCAACGAACCCACCAGACTTTATGCCTTGTAATTCATTATGTATTTGCATTCTTGCGTTTGCTGATAGTTCTGTAAGACCATGGAAAGAACTAGGAAGATTTCTTTAATGTAAGATGGCGTCTGTCTGTGGAATGACTCTTAACCTCTCAGACGCAAACTGTTTTGATGAAACTAACGCTGATATTATAATATTATTTATTATGGAGTGTGTAAATATCACGGACTATTTTATTGGAAGTGTCAGAAAATAATGTTATTGTAGAAAGTGAAAGCGGAGATGTGCTAGCAAATGTTCAGGTCTTATAAGGAAGATAATTTTCTACTTTTCATCCATCGGCGGGGTTTTTGTATTACTTTAAACAAATAGCAATCAAAAGAGTATTCTAAACGGTCGATTTAATTTACAAAGTCGAAATAATTATAATTAGTTTAATACTTTTATGACTATTTTTCGGATATTTCAAAAGTAAGTTGTACAAATTTATTAACGAATTCCCATAGGAAAGATGAGCTAATGCAGTGATTCGTATGGTGAGACCTCAGGTCAGATCACGTTTTGGGGTGTCATTCAAATTTGTATTTATGTAGCCTGTGTCTATAAATGTGCGTAATCTAACGACCGTATTTGGTCCAAACACAAGTCGGTTTTCTAAGTGCCTCGTACGAGTTCGTTAGCAAAAAAAAAATCTAACAACCAGAAGCAAGTTTGTTTTACCAGATACTTCATTACCGTTTTACCTTTTTTGGCGATTTTTCATACCACACTCGATTCCACGTTCACCGTGCAGTACAGGACTTACGGGAGAATAGACATGCTACTACCATTACAGAGAACATCACGTTTATTGTCATGCGGGTTGCGTCAACTGACCGAGCGTTGCATGGGAGTTGATGTTTTTTAGTTGGCTATTATCACTGAGACTGTCGTAAAGATAACATGGCTTAAGGGCGCTCTGTACTGCACGGTGAACGTGGAACGGGCGTAGAGTGAAACATTTTTAGGGTTTTATCTACAAAAATTAATATAGAAGATTATTGTCCACATTTTTTTAATAATACCATAAAACTAAACGATTGAAATCCACTTACGGATTTTACTGTGACGGCAGATTCTGGAGGCTGTCGGCCAGGATAAAAACTCGCGAAACGAGTTTGTCCCCTGAGAGTCAAGCGAAGGTGTCTATAATCCGAGGCACAAACTCGCAAAGCTAATTTGTTTAGCTTGTTTAGTATTGTTGACAAATTGTTATAGCAACGATTGTAAGAAGTTAAACTGCACTTATAACTTAAACTCTGTATTGTGTAATCATCTATTAGATTTTAAAATTAATTTAGCCTATATTATTCATTATTTCATTGGAGGGAAATAAATTAAGTTTTTTTTTTTTGTATTCTATTCAAACACATGTGATAAAAGGGCAATAGTGGGAAAAGTAATAGTATATTTCGTCACAAGTCCGGAAAGATATAGCACTTTCGGACGAGTTATGAACTGTACTTTTCATCATAACACCTTTTATAAAATATACAGAGTGGCTAAAAATAAACTTGGTCCTCTTAACTTGTTATTTGTTGATATATTTGAACTGTTCCAGCTATTAAGTACAAACAAAAGTAACTTGTTTAAACAATCCAATATTTATTAGATTGAGAGCAGATTGAATATTGCAAATGGGATTTCAATCTAATTAGGTTATTTTTAAGCTCGTAATTTCACAAAATAACTAAACACAAATACCTCAAATGAGTTTATTAGCTACTAAATCTAAAATTCGTCCGTTTATCTGTATTTTTGGTTTTAAAGGATAGGCCTATCTTTTTCGTTTTAGAATTATTGTTTTGCATAGATCAGGTGTAATTTTACAAATTGAAAGAAATGTTGATGGTACAGATTTGGTTATTCGATATGTTAATCCCCTTATTTAGCAGTTTCTTTTGTAAAACCTGGACGTTTTCAGAATGAAAAAAACTGTTAAACACATTTTGGGTATCAGTTTGGAAGTCAGGCGCTATTTTCAATATTGATTCAGGAGTAGGAGTTTCAAAATTTGATTGAGGAGGAGTGATTAATATTTGAATCAGCTATTATAAGTACGTTTCCACTTTTACAATAGTCTATAGGCTAATAAACTAACAACATCAAAGGTTTGTTATTGTTAAATTTTTATGTTACTAGAAACAGTCAGCTGTTTAAAAATTATATAATGGAATACGGTAACTAGAATAGCAGCGCTCGTGGTGACAAATCGTGGAACCTTCTTTCCCGGCCTAGTCCTTTTTACAGTTTTACCCGGACTGTTTACCCGGCCTATCGGGAATCGATTGGTTTCAACCACAGCTGATAGTACTGAAAACAATGGTTTATTGCGTTGGTATGATGAAAAATATATTACGTCTTGTGATTATAAAACGTTATAACATTAAAATTTACAATCAATTATAATAATTCGATCATGAGCGAATTTCCAAAAATAAGTTTATATGTTTTAGTTTTTATATGAATAGCTAGCTGCCTTCGTATACGATTTAATATTTCAGTAAAATGTGCTTACACCTCAACCTCCAGACTCGGCTCGCGCGCTACTTCGTTACGCTTTTAGCTGAAAAATTAGTACACCTCGACCTTGCGTCCTCGGATCAGAAGTTGAGCCCACTTTGGTTGTTGAACTTTTATAGCAAACGAACTCTCTCAAGCTACTTATAAAACCAACGTATGGACAAAATCGGACGTGCATTGCGGCCGTTAGAGTGCGAACACATAAATACATACAGTCAATATAATTTTTAATGACAACCCAAAACGTGTTTGGTGATCATGACTAGTGCTCATTGACTGCTCCCGACCTTACGTGTAACTGCAGCTCATATTTTCTAAGGAAATTTGCTAATACGGATATTCTCATTTTTGCGAGGTGCCGGTGCAAGTATGTTTTTAAAATACCTAAGGTCCCGGAGTTGTCAATGAGCACCAATCCCAGGACACGTTTTCCGATGTCATTATTAAAAACTTTATATATACATGTATTCGCACACTAACGGCCGCAAAGCACGTCCGATTTGGTCCAAATTTGATACTCACTATGGTTATCTACGTGGTTCGGACGAGCTCGTTCGTCAAAAAATCAAAACCCTAGAAGCACTGTTTTTTCTGTTTTTCGTACTAAAATGAAACTTTTTGAGGTTTTATTCTGGGCCCCCCCCCCAAATCGATCAAACCGTAATATACCATCATTTGTTCAAATCCAAGATGGGGATTTTACCGTGGGGCTGCTTCTGCCACGAGGCCGACGGCCGGGATTCTGCGAGCGAAGCAAAGCAGTCCAGAATCCGAGACGGCAAGGTCGAGGTGCAAACTCGCAAAGCGAATTTTCCCACTGCAAGCGGAATGAAGCAACGCACGAGCCGGGACTTGAGGCTGAGATTTAACAAATTCTACTAATATATTTCGTACACTCAGGCAGCTATTCTACGTTTTCGTGAGTAGGTCAATTTCCCAAATAGTTGAAACCCTAAAACATATTAACTTAATTTTGGAAATTCGCTTAACTCACTTCAGCGGTTCAGCTGCGTGATCGAATTATATTTTTTTTTTACAAACAAACGTAAAGTAATTCATCTATGCATTGCCATCTCTGGTCACCTACCTACGACTTCTTCTTTAGAAATTCCAAATCATCGCCCCACTTGTTTGTCTAAACAGCCAGGACTGATGCAGGACAAGCAATGTCGTTATCTCTGTTCAACTTACCCACCTCTCAATTCCCTTCTCTTTCTCTCTATCTATTCCTTCGTCCCTGTTTTGCGTTCACAATTATACCACAAAGTTCATCTAAGATACTAGTTTAGTTTTATTAATCCGACCCATCGTATCTTGTCAAAGCCCAGTATATCCTGATATTCCGATGAGGAACATTTAAATATTGTTATTTTCCAGGCATTACCAAAGAACTATTTTAAACAGCAATTTTGCATACTTTGTGTACACGGCGGATGAATACCAATGACTTCATTACTATTCACTATTTTCCATTGAGCCGAGCCATATTTGAATACGTATTATGAAGCAATAAGCTTCGCTGTATAAGGGCTTTATTTGCGTATGCATGCAGCTTCTATTGATCTAATGTTGTCGGAAATGGGTAGCATCGTGAATCATTTATAATTGGAACGCGGTTTAGTTTAGAAATTCACGATGAATTGTTTGGTTTTAACTATTTTAGAAACTTAAATAAAAGTAATAATTAAATTTTAGTATATATTGTCTCATCCAGACAGTTCCTTTAAACTATTACTTTATTTTATATAAATCCGCCATTTTACTTACAATACGGTAAGTTTTCGTGGATTTTTTCTTTGATTTTCGTTTGTTAATTTAACCTAAAAAAACTGTTGGTTGTGAAGAATACGATAGTGAACTGATTCAAATTTGCTAAGTTGGTTGATATGGTAATGAATTTAAATTAATGCATTCAACATACTGTGTTGATATGCTTTTGTTCCGAATCAGTTTTATTTGTTATAGGGCTTTGCGTGAACCCCCAAATGTTCACTATTTTTAAGCTTTAAAATCAACATTTTGTAAAAATCATTCTTAGTGTGCGTCTATGACCCATAGAACATAACTTCAATTTTCTTATTTTTACCTTAAGCTTATATCTATAGCTACACTATCAACGCCCATTTTCGCTTCGCTCACTAACCCCGGCGGTGATGTATGGCTAAGCTAATGCAAACATATTATTGTATATTCTAATATTTTCACGGAAATGACTATTGAGCGGTTACTTATCTATATATTTAATACACATCTATATATTTAATACACAGTTGAAAGTCTGAGTTCTCAGTGACTACTGAACCAATCTTCAATATTTATGTGTCAAATTAAAGGGGATAATGCGTAGGTTTGCCGAATTTCCTTAGAATTTACTTCTTTTCTAAGGGCTACGACCTACAGCCCTTCAAAAATCGAGTCAATACAATTCTTATTGAAGAATAAAATTTAGTTGCAATCATAAATTAATCGTCAGCTGTTTAATATTTTTCAGCTGTGAGAAATTTGTTATTATTTTAATAACCTCATTTTCAGTATGTAATACAATTATTAATTTAGAAATTCCTGTTCATAAATACACGATTCTGAACAAGGAAAATTATATTTGTTAACTTTTATACCACAAGGTGTTATTTATAAATGTATTTGAACATTATTTGTATGTTTTGGTGTACAAGTTTGAACTTTGTATATTTTAAATTACTGTATGTATGCAGTTTTTTTTTCATTTTTAGTAACTAAATAACCGAATAATGTGTTAGTGTTCAATAGTCAGCCACTTCCTATAATATGTCCATTATCAGCTGATTTCAAACTTGAAAAAATTAATCTGTATTTTTCTAAATTTGTGACCAAAGCCATTTGTTGAAGTATAAATAGCATACACCATCTATAGGCCTACTAATATTGTAAACATTAAATAACTTTAAAACTATTTAATTGATTTTAATAAAATTTGAACCACACATATAAAACATACCTTTAATAATAATATAAAAAATAAGATTACTACAACAATTATTAATACCTTTACCGATTAGGCCTATAAATATTACTTTCCAATATCTTTATTGGTGTAAAAATTGTTTGTTCATGTCTTCAGTAAAAATTGAATAACTTTAAAAATATTTAACCAATTTTAATAACATTTGAACCACACATATAAAACGTATCTTTAATAATAATATTAAAAAATCAGATTGTTACAACAAATTTTAATACCTTTACTGATTAGGCCTATAAATATTACTTTCCAAAATCTTTATTCGGTGAAAAATTGTTCACGTCTTCAGTAAAAATTGAATAACTTTAAAAATATTGAACCAATTTTAATAAAATTTAAACCACACATAGAAAACATATCTTTAATAATAATTTCAAAAATCGGATTGTTACAACAAATTTTAATACTTTTACTGATTAGGCCTATAAAATATACTATTTCAAATTCGACAAATGGTGAACAATATTTTTTTATTTTATTATTTGACATTTATTTTGATTTTGTATTGGGTTATGAATATAATATGTTATAGAGAATTTTATTGTGAAACCAAATCTTTTTTAATATTTAAAATCGAATATATATATCAAAGATATGTACATTTAAAAAATGTTTTGTGAAATTTTGTTTACGAAGTATATCGTTATCGATACTAAAAAATTAATAATAATAATTTATAAATAAAGTAATTTATCGTTTCTTGATGATTTTTTCACAGAATGTGTATAATAATATACTCTGTTAGTATGATTGCAATCGATAATAAACAGCTGATTTTCATTTCTCTTAGCAGTGGGCACCGATGACGTCAAGAGTAGAAGCGCGTGAGCCCTACCGTTAGTATTCTATACACCGTGGATAAAACTGTTGATTCGGATGTCCAGCTTAGTACAAAATAATATTTTAAGTTAGGCCTAGACTGAACCAACACATGTTTCAACACACACAAACCAATAAAAAATTGCGTTATGGAATTTAAAAAAAGAAAACACTATGTTACATCCTAATTAAAAATAAATAAGACATATTTAATTTAATAGTAGGCCTATTTATTGATAATATACTGTAATTGATAGTAAATAACCAATATTAACAGCTGATTTCAAAATCTAAAACAACTATATTTGTATTTTTATAACTTTTTGATTAGGTTTTTGATTAAATGTAGACCTGAACCTTACTGGTTCATTTTACCTTTGAATTTCCTTAGAATTTACGTTTTTTCTAAGGGCTACGACCTACAGCCCTTCAAAGGTTGAGTCAATACAATTCTTATGGAAGAATAAATTCAGTTTTGATATAAAGTTGAAAGTCTGAGTTCTCAGTGACTACTGAACCGATCTTCAAGATTTATGTGTCATATTAAAGGGGATAATGAGTAGGTTTGCTGAATTTCCTTAGAATTTACGTCTTTTCTAAGGGGTACTACCTACAGCCCTTCAAAGGTTGAATCAATACAATTATTATTGAAGAATAATAAAATTCAGTTGTAATTATAAAGTATTTGTCAGCTGTGAGAAATTTGTTATAATTTTTATAACCTCACTTTCAGTATGTAATTATTAATCTAGGAGTTCCTGTTAATAAACACACTATAATAATTAAGAACAAGGAACAGTATATATTTGTTTACTTTTTACCACAAGGTATTATTTATAAATGTACTTGAACATTATTTGTATGTTTTGGTGTATAAAAGTTTGAACTTCGTATATTTTAATTTACTGTATGTATGTAGTTTTTTTTTTTTTTTGTAACTAAATAATCGAATAATGTGTTAGTGTTCCTGCGAAGTGATCTGAAGGAAAGTGTTAATTGAGTTTAAGTTTGAGTATGGAACGTGAAATAATACCCATAGTAGGGGACGGAAACTGTTTGTTCCGATCAATATCATTCCTTCTCTACGGCCAACAGAACAATCATAGGGAAATTCGTTTGCAAGTTGTACAGAAAATTGCTAATGAGTGGGAAGCATACAAACATTTTGTCATAGGTGATGAATCTTTCTCTAGACCAGTGTTTGACGTTTAGCAGTACCAAACTTTGCTTTCTCGAGATGGCGAGTACGCTGGATACGTGGAACTACAATGTATTAGTGAACTACACCCTAACTATTTATTTCGAGTGCACAGGGAAGTTGCTGGAGAAACTGTGACTTACGATTTCGGTTCTGGCGAAGAAGTGTGTGACTTGATGTTTAGTGGCAATGTTGACCCGGGTCATTATAGCGTTATAAAACTTTCTCATAATCCCCAGGGTGTGAAAAGTACAAAAAAAAAAAGAAAAGGTAAAAAGTCATTAACTGGGCGTAAAGAGACAACCAGATCCAAAAAACACTTAGAGAACCGTCGAATTAAAAAATTAAAGAGTAGTGATGTTGTTAAACGTGCTCTGGAAGTCCCTACAAAAAACACAGACTCTTTTGAATTAGGGCCGTTAAATTGGGGATATGTCACTACTGCAAATCTATTAATTATGAGTCAGAACAGACTAACAGGGACACAAATATATTCTCCTTATGTTGTCACAAGGGGAAGGTAAAATTAGCTCCTTATCAACATTCTGAGTTCATGGAAAATCTAATCAACGGGGCTACATCGACTATAAAAGAAACAAAAAAACGTTCAAAAAACTATTTGAATAATATAAGGTCATACAACTCCGCATTTACAATGGTGAGTTCCGAGTCTCACTTAGATGAATCAACATCTGGTGGTCTATATAATTTCAAGATCCACGACTCTTTTTACCATCGGATTGGACCGTTAATACCCTCTAACAGTGAATCAAAGTATGCTCAACTTTATATATACGACATAAACACAGCTGTTACTCACAGAATAGGTCAAAGATCCAATGTGAAATGTGACCAACTGCTGATGCATGATTTAAGTAACTATCTTTATTCTATCAATCCCTTCACATCTTTATTTAGAACTATGGCTGATATGTGTTGTAAATCTGACTCTGAAATTCTTATGCATATAGTGGAAGACAAACTGTGTGACAGGAGACGCTACAATGATGCCGTTCAAACAGATGTGGCTGCTATTTTCCGGTCAGAAGATGGTGCTCCCCCTGGGGAGAGAAACTTGAAAGTGTATTCAAGATCTAATGGTGTTCGTAAAATTTCTGTAATTGAGCCATCTTTAGACCCATTGGCCTATCCTATGTTGTTCCCATATGGTGACTTTGGATGGAAACCCCAAACAAAACATGATCGTAGCAATGTAAATCAACGAAACAAAACTACATTACTGTAGTACGCATCCTATCGGCTTGCGATTCGTCCAAATTTCAGCTTATTGCATAGATCACAAAAACTATACCTGCAATGGACAGTGGACATGTATTGTAGGATTGAGGGCAAACATTTAAACTATATTTGTTTCAATTAAAGTAACCTACGTGCTGAACTATATCTGAATATCACTGACTTTGTTAAAAAAAAAAGTGGTCTCCAGAACGATGCTGTTTGAAAACAAATAATCTTGCCTTCGTCATTTATTGGATCACCGCGGAATATGCATCAAAATTATCTAGATGCTATGGCTATTGTCCAAACATTTGGAAAGCCATCATTATTTATAACAATGACGTGTAATCCATGGTGGCCTGAAATTGTAAACAATCTTGCACCAGGAGAAGCTGCTCTTTACAGACCAGATTTGGTTGTGCGTGTGTTTCACTGTAAACAAAAAGAGCTTATTATGTTCCTCACAAAGAAACACGTATTTGGAAGAATAGCAGCATTTATATATACTATTGAATTTCAGAAACGTGGCTTACCCCATGCTCATATTTTATTGACACTTGACAATGATGATAAGATTCAAAATATTGCAGATATTGACAAATTTGTTTCTGCTGAAATTACTGACCAAAATGAGCATCCAGCTCTTTACAGATTGGTGCAAAATCACATGGTACATGGACCATGTTGCTCACTAAACCTAAACTCCCCGTGCATGGTTGAGGGAAAGTGTTCAAAACAGTTCCCAAAAGCTTTCAACAACAGCACAAACAGCTTTTGTTTTAGAGACAATGTAAATGGTTATCCTTAATATAAACGCCGCGATAACGGCATTACTGTCGACGTTCGTGGACATACTATAGACAATAGATATATAGTTCCATATAATACATACCTTCTAATTAAGTTCAACTGTCATATGAACGTAGAAGTCTGCACAACTGTTAAAAGCATAAATACATATACAAGTATGTGTACAAGTGATATGATTGTGCAACACTAAAATTCTCAAAACAAAACAGCAGTGTTCTGGTTTATGATGAGATTGATTCTTACCTTAACGGCTGTTATGTTGGTTCAACTGAAGAAGCTTGGCGTATATTTGAATACGAAATGCATTTTCAAACTCACTCAGTGATTCGTCTACATATACACTTACCTAACCAACAGACAGTGATTTTTAAAGAGGGAGAAGAAGATGGTGTTATTGCTGATCCAAAGAAAACTAAATTACAATCTTTTTTGATCTCAATAAAACTGATACAAATGCACGAAATCTCCTGTACATTGAAATTCCTCAAAACTATATTTGGGACATGAGAATTAAAACTTGGGAACGGAGGAAACAGGGAGCACAAAAAACATTAACGAGGTTATACAATGTCAATCCAAAACAACCCGAGCTATACCATCTTCGCCTTATTCTGCTGCATGCCCGTGGGCCAACATGTTTTGAGGACTTGCTCACATTCAACAGCGTAAAGTACAACAGCTCTTTTGTAGAAGCTGCATATGCCAGAGGAATTGCAACCAACAATAACGAATGGCGTGAATCACTCAACGAAGCTAAGGAAACACAAATGCCATCCCAGTTACGTCAACTCTTTGGATTTATTTGTGGACTAAACATTAGAACAAATGCTGCAGAACTTTGGGATGAATTTAAAGATTACATGTGTGAAGATTTCAAACTACACCATGACATACAAAGTTGTATAAATGTATGTCTATTGGAAATAGAGAATATTCTAATCACCCACAATACGTCATGTAAAGAACTCGGCTTACCTATTCTTATTCAGTGTACTATCAAAAGCAACACATTCGATGCTCAAGAACAAGACAGTTTATTTAACGAAATGTACAATAAAGCCAACGATGAGCAAAGATTCATTATTGAAACTGTTTTAGAAGCCATATTAAAAAAAAACCTCTTCTACAAACGTATTTTGTTTACCAGCACATGCAGGATGTGGAAAAACATTTGTGCAAAAAGCTTTACTATGCAAACTACGATCAATGCAAATACAGTGTATTACATGTGCATTCAGTGGCATTGCAGCCAGCCTCCTAGATGGAGGTCGCACTCTTCCCATCTTAAACTGCCAATACCCATCTTGGAGAACTCAACATCTGGTATCAAACCAAACACTCCTGAGGCTAAAATAATTAAAGAATCTTCATTAATAATTATAGATGAAATATCTATGTGTCCTGTATATGTTTTAAACATTGTTGATAGATTACTTCGAGATCTTATGCGAAAAGAAAACAAGGAACTATTGTTTGGTGGAAAAGTTGTCTTATTGTGTGGAGACTTTCGCCAAACACTACCAATAGTGCCACACGCTGGTCCAGCCACGATAATTGAACAATGCGTTAAATCTTACAAGCACTGGGGGTGCGTTAAACAACTGAGTTTGTCTAAAAACATGAGAGTATTGAATAGTGAAATAATTTTCAAAGTTCCTCAGAATAATCGGTGATGGTGAACTAAACATAGAATTTGATTTGGGAGAGGATATAATGAAAATACCCACCCAGTTAATTAGTTCTGGCTCAGTAATTGAAGATATTTAAGAAGATCTTAATAAACTAATCGCAACGTCAGACATTACTGAGAGAGCTATACTAGCACCAAGGAATGAAGACTGTTTATTAATAGATGATTTAATTTTAAGAAAGTTACCTGCTGAGAAATAGACTACTTTAGTGTTAACAAGGTGATAACAGATGATGACATGGCTAACACTACATTCCCAACTGAATTTCTCAACAGTTTGACTGTAAGTGGCTTACCACCTCACAAACTGACTTTGAAAAAAAATACTACAGTAATGTTAATCAGAAATCTGAACACCTCTAAAGCAATAATTAACGGAACAAGAATGCGAGTGACAAACCTGTACCACAACTCAATAGATTGTGAAATTCTGACGGGAACTTCGATTGGGCAAAGGATTCTTATCCCAAAATTTCATCTAACAACTTCTGGAACTTTATTGTCATTCAAACTTGAAAGAACTCAGTTTTTCCCGTAATCCTCGCGTTTGCAATGACAATAAATAAGGCCCAAGGTCAATCAATCGCTAGAATCGGTGTATACCTACCAACCCGTTTTTTCCAATGGTCAGCTCTACGTTGCAGCCAGTAGAGCAAGATCATTCAATGGTTTACGTTTCTACATATGGGATACAAAAGGATCAAGGGCACCTAAGGAATTACCAAAATTACCAAAATTACCAAAGCCAAAGGGCTATACAAAAAATATAGTATACAAAGAACTTTTGTAAAATTGAAATGAAGCGTAATTTGTTTAATCTATTTTGATCTTAAAATACAAAAATATAATTAAAAGACTGATATTTCCAATAATCTGGTAGATTTATGCATTCATTTGTTATAATGTAAAAATTACTAAGAAATTTTATAATTTTTTTACTATATGAAAAAAAAATACTTTTTTCGATATTTTTGTTGTTTTTATTACATGATAAATTACAAACAACGAATGTATGAATATATATGAACAATTAACATCTGATATTCATAAGTAGCTTATTTAGGTTATCAGCATTGCGCAGTTCGTACAATATTTATCGAAGAAACTGGTATTAATATGAAACTTTCTTTGGTTTAACTAATATATCTGTTTGATTTACATCAATATTTATATAGGCTAACTATCAGTTGTATTTTATGTACAAAAATAAAGCAGCCCCTAAATAAAATACAAAGATAAACAGTATATGTTAATTATGTATTTTATTGCTGAAATTATTCCCGTAGCGGAGCACGGGCGGTTAACTAGTACCTAACTAATATAAGAAGATCGAAATAGACACAACCAACCCCAACAATTCCAATTGAGCATGCGTTGTAATTTCACCATTAATATTAAAATAATCAATTTAATTTTACCAACTAAAGGTAACAATATATTATATAACATCAAATGTTTAACTTGTAATATAGTAATTCTTTTCTTTGCTTTTACCTAATCTAATTAGGCCTATTCTGTTAGTTGTGAAAAATAATAATTACCTCATTCTAAATTTGCCAAATTTATTGAAAATAAACGTGTTTTGGTTCATTTTAGGCCTAATCTAAAATTATGTTAAGTTTTTGATCCAAATCAGCTGATTTATTTATAATATGTAACAAGAGATATTTGAATTTCATTACAATACATTTTTATTTATTAGCGGAATTCCATAGGAAAAATGAGCTATTGCAGTGGCAGTTATGGTAAGACTCAAGGTCGGGAGTAGCAAATGAGCACCGATCATGGTCCCCGGAACACGTTTTGGGGTGTCATTAAAAATCATACATATACCCTATATGTAGGCTATATATATATATGTGTTCGCACTCTAGCGGCCGCATTTTAAGTCCGATTTGGTTCAAATTTGGTACACATGTTGGTTGTCTACGTCGCTCGGACGAGTTCGTTAGTCAAAAAAATCCAACAATCGGAAACACGTTTTTTGACCGGAAGTAACTATTTTTTAAGATTTTTTTTGGAGTTTTTTCTACAAATATAAATGTAGGATGTTATTCTGCACATTTTTTTTATGCGACTTTATAGCTTACTTGGTTCCCCCCCCCCCCCCCAATCGATCAAAACGTAAAATACCATAGAAGTACCCTGTTCAAAGCCAATTGGTGGATTCTACCGTGGGGTTGGCGTGCGAAGCACGCAATGCATTTGGTATTGAAGATACTCAAATAACCCCGGGCTGGCGTGCGAAGCACGAAATGTTTTGTGTGTTGAAGATACTCCCAATACGTGGGTTGGCGTGCGAGCACGCAATGCTTTGTGTATCGAAGATACTAACAATATGCGGAATGGCGTACGAACTATTTTGCAGCTATTCAGCACCGTCGTAAATAGACCTATTTCCCAAATTGTTGGTTAAAACCCTAAAACATAGGCTTATAAAATTAATTTTGGAAATTTGCTCAACTCACGTCAGCAATTCAGCAGCGTGGTCGAATTATTGTTGTTTGTTTTTGCTTTTAGTTTGTTAATCTAACCTAAAAAAAGTTGTTATTTGTTAAGAACAATAAACTGATTCTACATTTGCTAAGTTGGTTGCTGCGGTAATGAATGTAAAAAAACGTGTGCTGCTAAACTTTTTATATGAAGAGTTATTTTATCCGAATTTTCATTATTTTGTACGCTTTAAAATACAAATTTCGCAGAATTATTTCTTAGTGTGAGTCTATGACTCTATAAGAATATGCCTTTAAATTTTCGTATTTGTATATTAAGTGTTTACTCCACGTTGATTTTATGTTAGTCATTCAGTCAGGACAAATCCGCTAATAAATATAGATACTGACAGTCAACTTTAATTTTAAATAAACGGTACCAGGAACTGGCACATACTTTCTCAGAAACATATTTAAATTATTACACAGATTCACAGTGACTTGTAGGGTAGGGTAGAAGAGGTAATATTTTATTAAAGTTGGAGATTAACTAATAAATATTATTATTATTATTATATAGAGAGAAAACTATTCGATCGATTTCGAACAAATTTGCGCCAATCACGTCAATTAGGCCTTTATAGATGTACGAAAAAACATTTTGAAAATTTTTGAAAAACAACACCCTTTACGGCTAAAAAAACCCCAAATATATGTTATTATTATTATTATTATCAGCTAAACGAGAATTTTTAGAAAGATGAGGATTTTGCATATGGTAGGGTACATTAAAGGCTACAAATAAGCCAAATTTTATCAAAATCGTTAGAGCAGTTTTTTATAAAAAAATAATAACTGATTTTTTGGGGTTTTTTTGGCCAAAAGGGGGGTTGTTTTTCAAAAAAATTCAAAACCGTTTTTCGTGCATCTATACAGGCCTACTTGACATGTCTGGTGCAAATTTGTTTGAAATCGATCAAATAGTTTTAGCTCTAGCTTTGTATACATACAGACATACAAACATACATACAGACATACATACAGACATATATACAGACATACAGACATACATACAGACATACAGACAGACACTTTGTACAAACCACTTTTTTTTACTCAGGGGGTCCCAAAACGGATATTTCCACAAAAATCTCAAAATCGATTTTTTTGCGATCACTATACTTTCTCTATACTATATAGTATAGTGAGAAAGTAAAATGTTGTTGCCAAACTACATTATTTAAATCATATTTATATGCAAGTGACATTGCGAAACAAAATGACTAAATATAAGCGGGTTATTAAGGGTGCTATCACGAATTTATTTTAAACCTTTTAACCACATCATTTTCATTCCTACAAGTCTTTCGCTAGAAAAATCTATTGTGCCAAACATTAAGGAATTAAAATAATGATAAATTATAAACAAATACATTGTGAACAAGAAAATTATGTTTAAACGTAAATAAAACAATAACAATAAAGTTCTCATAGAAATATAAAAGAAACATTATTGATGTGACTTGTTTTTCAAATATTTACACAAACGTTTGACTAACATAACATAACCGAATGCAATAAAACATATGTAACTGCACTATTAAGTAATAAAACAATAAACTGTATGAAGTGCATCAACAATAAACTCCTGTTAACAGCATGAGGAAATCGTCGACCGTATATAACCATAACACATCGAAACGATCCCAAAACAAAACCTGTTTAAGCTATTTACAGCTTCTTAAAAGGAATGTAATGGCTTCTAAAGTACTTGATTGTCAATAGTACTGACATTTAAAGTGGGTGAAAGCATTTACGCAATTGCGTTTTCTAATTATCTAAAAGAGATTTCATCATTGAGGAGGTGTTATTATACATTTTCTTAAATTGACTGCACTTTTATGTAAATAAACTCTCTTTTAATTTTAAATATATTTTCATTATACTACACCTAAAACAGCTGTTTTCTTTACACGTTCATAAACAAGTATGTCCTTCTTTCCCTTGTACTACACGGTAAATTTACAGTGCATCATCTGATTACAAAAAAAGTAAACATTGCAGGTTTTACTTAAACAGCTGATTAAAACAATATCACATTTATTAATTACATGTTAGCTCGAAAGCCTGAAATAAGAGTAAACGAAATGGTTTATGAACCTTTGTGTTTCTAGCAATTTTCGCTAATGCAAATGTAATGAGCCTAACACTCAAGTTGTATTTTAAAACAAACCATTGAGCCTCTCCTCCGTTAACCAAAATGTAGTTGTGAGAAAAGGATTAAATATAAAAAACAATACTAATTGCACAGTAAACATAAATTTCAAATAGTAAGATAATTGTTTAAATAAAATTTAGTAATGCGTTGAGTTAAAATTGTAAGAACTAATTGAAGGTGTGTTATTTTCGTTTGTATGTAGGAGGTAATGTCTGAAACTACTTAACCGTTGAAAAAATAGTTTTACTAATAAAAAGCTACACTATCCCTGAGTACCATAGGCTATAATTCATTTTGATAAAAACATTTTTTTATTTAAATATTTGTAAATTTAGTCGGAAAAAATCTTATGTTAGGCTTAGACTGATAAACCAACACATGTATTTACATTTATTATCATAGACACCAATTGAATAAAATATCAGATAAAACATCTGTTTGCTCCAATATTTCCATTAACAGCTGATTACAAACTTTGAAGCGATTATTTGTATTTCATTTATTATCATAGACACCAATTGAATAAAATATCAGATAAAACATCTGTTTGCTCCAATATTTCCATTAACAGCTGATTACAAACTTTGAAGCGATTATTTGTATTTCTAACTTTAAGGCTAGGTTTTTATTAAAGTGTAGACCTGAGCCTTGCTGGTTCTTTTAAACTTTATTATATCTGCTGTTATAAAAAATTCAAAATAATTTGGTTTGAACATTTAACATATTTACCATTTTAGCTTTGGGATTATTATTAATCCTACACCCTTATTATAAAGAAAAGATAACATGATATTGTTGTAATATGATTATGTGAATAGAAGGTTACAACGGGGTTGGCGTGCGGAGCACCTATAGTGAAAATTATCGTAGGTACGTAACTAACTCGTACGGTAAGTTTTCGTATCACAGAGAACCCCTGCTTGCCGGGCGCTTGTAACTTAATACAGAATAACTTTCATTTGTTAATTTCGTTGTAAATTTTTTTTAAATTACGTATTTAGTAATTTCTAAGCTTCTTAAAACTATCATGTGTGTTTAAAATAGATTAAAACCTTCCCACCTAGTGAAATCGGAAGCGGTAAAGACACTTAGAGTCCAGAAATTTAATTAAATTCGTTATTAAAAAATAAACTAAAATACACTATTTTGGTTTTATTACTAGGAGAGACTCATAATGCAACCACCTTCTCAAGAAAATCACCTTGCTACCTCAA
>JAGFPH010001397.1:100607-111562 GCA_018207615.1 Philaenus spumarius
TAATAGCGTTTAGAGCTTTCAAAATACTTTTTTTACATTAAATGTGAAGATTATAAAACATTAAAAAAGTAGTCTTGAGGTTTAACAAAATTCTTTTATTGAGTAAGCCTATTTTGAAGTAAAAAAAAAAGATTTTTGTATGCTCTTAAAAAAGTAGTAATAAAAGTGATTAGAGCTTTGAAAATACTTTTTACAGTAATTATGTCAATTGAATTTGGATTTATTAAGGGCACTCCAAATGAAAAAAAAATCGTTTTAATCGATTTTTAATTTTTTATTATTTCTTAATCTCCTGTTCTTCCTCTTTCCAAAAATATACAACATGATATGGTTATAATTATCTTTATGTCCGAAAAAAAATAATGTAAGCGTTACCATGGAAATAAATGGCTTTAGAGGCCACATGAATTCGCTGTACTACAAACACGTTTATAGTGTTCATTATTGTACAGTGAGTTATTTTAAAGAACTTTCTTGAAGAGGAAGGTGGAAGACATATATGATGCTGAAGAAGACCCAGACAATTCCACATACTGTACAGGAGGCCATTAGCAAAAGCTAGGCTACTTATGAAACTTTGAAATTTTGGCTTTTACGTTTTGCTCGTTTCCCGAAAATTACGTTTTTGTTATTTATAATACACATTTCTGGAAAACTATCTAAGATATCTTTACCAAATTTTTACCACATGTCTATAACACAATTATCTAGTTCCTAATACGGGATTTTCAAATATTTCAACAAATACAAAAGTTATATAATAATAATAACAATAAAAACATAAAAAAAGTATTTTCTTAAAAAATCATAACTTTTAGGTTTATAATGTTTTTTTTTTATTTTCTTGTGTACGGAACTAGAAAAAGGTACAATTTATAAAATAAAAAAAAAATTATGAGCCTATCTTAATTACAACTTAAGTTATGTGTATTATAGCTAACATTGTCGAAGATAGGCATTCGGAGTGCCCTTTAAAAATTTAAGTTAACAATAAGATTTTTGTGAAATAATGGAACATAACTATGGCAACACATTGTTTACAAAGTTGCCACTTCTCAACACACAATAAAACAAAAAACAAGATTACTAGTTTATTTGCACAAACAAAATTTATATTAATTCATTTTAAAATTTAATATTTATTTTCCAAGATAACTGTCACATCACAGGTGTTTTTTTTACGAGGAATTTAATTATATTTTTTCCAGTAGGTAAATACAACATACATACCAAATACCATGCTTGTACCACAATGAACTCATTAGGAGCTTATTATAGAAGCCTAGCTTGGTAGAAAAATGCATCGAATTAGTTATAACAAAACGAGTTTTATAAAAAAAATAGGAAAGTGGTTGCTTGAACTGGCAGAGGTTGATTTCATATTAGAAATTATGATATAGTTAAAACTATACCCACCGTTGTAATTATGAAATTTTATCTTTTGGTATACATGTTTTTACATTTTGCGATCCATACTAGTTAGGTAATATTTTAAGTATAATTTTTAAGTAATATTTTCGCTCGAATTCTGGAATCTATTTTCGTTCATTAATTTTGTTTTTTCGTCAATCATCTACACAGGCCTAACCTTAGAGGTGCCTTTTGCTGTCTCCTTTTTTATTTACAGTTTTTGTTATGCGTGATGAAGTTCGTTTTTTTTTTTGTATTAATGTAGTTGGCTCTAAATTATTGTACGCAAAGGTAATGTTTTTGTAAAGTTATTAACTGTAATTTGTGTATATACACAAATTACAGTTAATTATAATTTATAGATTTAAATTTCAATCTATAAATAAAAAAAAGTTTTTAAAAATTTCTTTATAATTCCTCTTAACTGTAATTATTGCTTTTTTTTTAAACATATTGTCATTATTGTTTTCCAAATATTGCATTTCATGGCCAAACGGTTATTTTGATTGAAAGTTGCTAAGTACAAAAGTTGTAGCTCTTTTTGTTACAAATTTGTTTTAATTATTTCTGATTGCCTTACTGAACTGGTTAAGGACTTTAAAGAACTGAGAGCTGTAAGTATACAAAAAAAGTAAATTTATAAACATCTTTTATTTAAAACATTTTTTATGGTATGAATAGTTTTTGAGTTATGGGGAGTTATGGTTTTTGGACGCCATTTTCCAAGGGTTTTTTTGCGAGAACTTTTAGTATGTTATTACAGTAGCTAAATACAAAATACATACCAAATGTTAAATAAATAGTTATAGTGAGTTATAGTTTGGTTACTGTAGCCCGTGCATCACTGAGGATGGCGACATTGTCGTTGATACGCGTTTGAGGTTAGTAAACGTATTTATTATGAGATTTTGTGTTCGGGTTTTATTTATCTAAAATACCAAATCTTGTGTGTGTTGTACATTACGACTGTGTGTTCGGGGATTATCAATCACTTTGTTTCACCAATGCATAATTTATTCCCGCCATGGTTACTGTTATTGGTTAGAATGTAAACATGTTGATGCGTTGTTAATATTGATATAATACCCTGTCGGGATGATTGATTGTACGGAATCCTAGGCGCGCTAGCCGATTACGCTTTTCCGGTTTTCTATTTACGTATTGTATTTTATATGCTCTAACTTTGTTGATTAAATCAATTCATTGTACGTACACGCTGTCCGACCTGTAACTCAATGGTCATAGATAAAGTGTGCTAAAAAAACATTGCAACTCGGAGATTGTTTAAATATTCCAAGTTGTTATTCTACACCAGTATTAAGTATGTATTCATGGAAACACTCTCACCTGATCTTTTAAAAGCGATACTAGAAAAAGTTTTCAGTAAGTTAGATTGGTAAAATTTATTAATTGAACTGAATGGAATTCCTAAATCATGTAGTTCCTTTTGCAAAATCGCACACAGAACCGGAGAATATGTTAGAGGACTTGGACCGAGAGGATAGCCAAGCTGGACTCGTGATAAATAAAGAAAAAACTGTACCCCTAAGCAAAGGGAAACAAGAAGATCTACTCCTAAATAAAATAAAGTTAAAGTGGATAGAAGAAGCAGCATATCTGGGTCAAACAATTTCTTTTCATAATAATTGCAGAAAGGAAATTAATGGAAGAATTGCTTCGGGTTGGAAGGAGTATTGGTCTATGAAATTCATTTTTAAAAGCAACATGGCGCAAGGGTTAAAGACGAGCATTTAATAAATGTATAATTCCTTGTATGACGTATGGAGCACAAATGTGGACTCTATTGAAGAAAGAAGTCAACGGGTTGAACGTTATATAGAGGAGCTATGGAACGCAGAATGCTCGGTCTGCCGTTGCTGGATAGTCAGAAATGCAAAAATAAGGAAAATAACACAATTAGAAAATGTCGTCCCAATGACCAAACTTCTTGGGCAGGACATGTAGCGAAAATGGATGACGGAAGATGCACAACAATATGTACCATCTGGCAATCACTCTGAAATAAGAGACGCAGAGGTGGGCAACCCTCGAGATGGTGGGACGAGCTGGTGAGACGGTTACCGGAAAGATGCGCACACGGAAATGTGGGCACACATCATTAAAGCCTAAATATGCGCACACTAGGGATGATTGCTACTTGATTAGGGGTTGACAGGTCTTTGCAAATATTTTGATGCCGGAAATTTGCGAACACTCTAACTTCGAGGGGAATAAACAACTTATTTAGTTAACACTTTCCGTGTGGGCCTGAAATCACCTTCTTACTTGTCTGACGGACAACTTTTTGTTTTAATTAATTATGAACATATTTTGTTAATCCTAACCTAGCCTAACCTAACCTAAGCTAACCTACGGATGTAGTACATGTACTAAATTAACGGGAAGTCATTAAAAATCGATTATTATTGTTAATAAAGCAATAATAAATTATTATTAGCATAAATTTAACAAAATATGTTCATAATTAAATCAAAAAAGTTGTCCGTCAGACAGGTAAGAAGGTGGTTTCAGTCCCGCACGGAAAGTCTTAATAAATAAGTTGTTTATTCCCCGCGAAGTTAAAGTGTTCGCAAATTTCCGGCATTAAAATATTTGAATTAAGACATTATTATTATTATTATTATTAAAGAAAAAGACATTTTTCATTTAGAATTATAATTGGTAGTTATTTTGTATTTTTAAAACCTAACCGACAATTTTGTCATTCTTTCGTTTAAAGTTGTAAAGTCAAAGTAAGTTTTAACCATCACACGACTCTGTGCTATTTTACCTCGCAGCAAGGCACAAAATACTTTCTTTGTACTAATTACTACCTCCAAGTTGACAGTGCGTCTGTTGTGCAACTGTATTAAACAGATCGCTCGCGGACTGACTACTTCTAATTAAGTCGCCAACATTCTTAGCTTCGTATTAAATTTAATTATACATCTAAACGCTTCGGATACGCTGCGGAGATCAATAATTCATGATCAAAAGTGGAGCAACCGGCTATTTATTTCAACTTAATGATAGACCTAGAAATGAATTGTTTTTTTATAAACGAGTCAACAAATGAGTTCTGTCACTTAAATTTTATTGAGTTGTAGTTGAGAAATATTTGCTGTCACACCGCGCAAATATATGTGCTTCGTTTTGAGCGAGACATTGTTTGGTGACAAATTTGCTGTGCCGTTATCTTGCTCATTGAAACACTGTTTTTGTATTTGAGGTGTAATGATGAGTTTAAAAATCACATTTATTTAAGTTAAACATATTAAGAACTAGAAACTCTTAACCGAAGCTAGCACACAAGTATAACACAAATGATTCATTTTGGACCAACATGTGAAAGAAATAATATTGATTTGCCTTTATCAGAAACCATTATTACAATCACAGACTCTTCAAAACTCTTGGGAATCGTTAGTGATGAGAAATTAAACTAGAAATTTAAAATCCAATCTCTTTTTAATAAACTTAACTCTGCATGCTTTGCACTTCGTTCAAGCTCAAAAACTTGCAGTTATTCCACAACAACTAAGACCAAGTTTTATGTTTAAGTTTACTCAGACCTCAGGGATGGGTTAGCCATCTGGGGTAATTCTGACCCATTCAAATCATTCTGAGTCCATAAAAATCAGAATAATTTTAAATTTGATGTATAAGAGATTCATGTAGAAATATATTAAAAAAATCAAATTTCTAACCTACCATGTATTAATATTTTGAACATTTTACTGTATTTCAAATCCAACAAGAGTGGTGCCAGTCAGCACCAACATGGATATTCCTTCCGTCAGCTAATACTCCAGTTCATAGGTGTTTGAACATGGGGTGTGTACTCAGCTTTGAAGTAGTACAATGGACTGCCTCAGTATTTGAAAGAAATTGATTTTATTAATTATTTAAACGATACCTCACTAGCAGACATTCTACTCAGTGAGAGAGTACTTGAACAAACAAGTAGTCTTTGTGGCTATCATTGTTGTTTGCTTCTTTAAGAGTCTGCTCCAGTAAACGAGAAAGCAACCGGCGTTTCACTCTATAGCCGTATCTAAACAACGCGATTTCTTGCAGCTGAGCGCTTTGGCATTACCTCATTTCAAACCATTTTATAAATAAGTCTTTTGTAATTGAGCGCTGAAAAACCCTGAATATTCTTTATAAAATTGCGGATCCGGCTTGCGATTTACTTTTAACTGTATATTTTTTATGGTGTAAAGAAAAAAGTTAAAACTTGGTACTTAAAAAAAGTCAATAACGTGATAAATGAACGGGATTTAAAAAATGTGAAACGCAAAATAGGTGCATATTGTTACTGTGGTTAAAATGAGACCTTGCAAACAATTTTATAATACAAAATTAACGAAATAAATGGTTTTAAATTTAACATTGGTCTTACTTGATAAAAATCCACAGATGTTATGAATCCTTCAGAAGTATTTGGGTCAAGTTACTTACATAATTAAAAGTTTAATAAAACGTGCATAATAAAAACAACTTCAGAAACTGCGAGTTAACCGTGGGAAAAACTGTTCGATGCAATGTTTGGGTCGCTTTGTAACAGGGATCACGAATAACAATTAATATGTGGTACGGAATTTATATATTATCAACCTATCGTTGAATAAACAAGCCAACTAACATGGTTTGCGAAATTGCAAAACTAGCAATAATATCAACATTTGCATGAGGTAATAATACAAAACGACTATGTAATTATATCAACAATAGCCAGACCGACTCTGATGGGATGTTAGCCTTCGCTGTTATGGTTCTTATCAGATGCGATTATCAGACAGAATATTGCTGTCAATTACTGTAAACTCGCCCGTTATTGCAATAAAATCGTGCCTCAACATTTCTGTACTTTCTAAACATGCCCATCTCAATATGTAATAGATTTAGAATGCGGCGTTTATCCTAACGTGTACAACAATTTAGACGGAAATGAAGTGGATATTGAATTTAATAATAGTTCGTAGTTACAGATGTTGAAACCGTTCTTGTCCATTCATTAACGTTTCTAACGGAAGAAGACGAAACGCGACCACACAGATCCGGTCACCTACTTAAAAGTCTTTTAGGAACTGTATGAATATAGTTTGTATTGAAGCTGTGTAGTAAAATACCAACGGGCAAGTATACGCAAAAATTTTAATTGTTAAAACAACACGATGTACATCAATATATATATATAAGCGGCTTTGACCTGACTGACTGACATAGAATCAACATAGAGCAAAAACTACTTAAGATAAAAAATAGGAACATTTTAAGGTATTTTCTTATGGAGTCACACTAACAGCGGATATTGTCAAATTTTAATTTCTAAGCGTAAAAATAGTGAAAATACGGAAATTCACTCACAGCCCCATAACTGGAAAACATCTGATTCGGATCAAAAGTTTAGCAACACATGTGTAGTGAATGCATTTACATCCAGTGCCATAACAACGAACTTATCGAATTTAACAGCTTATTATTCTTTACAATCAACTGCTGTTTTAGGTTAGGTTTACAAAATAGAAGCAAACGCAAAACAAAATTAACTAAAAAGGCTTTCTGTAGGCCTATTATAATTGCAACATCTGCTGTTATAATATTATGCATAAAACAGCTGATTTGGATCAAAAGCTGAACCGAAACACATTTCCTGAAATCATTTACATTTACTACCACAGCAACCTACTTGGCAAATTTAGAATACACTAGGGGTTCTGCCCCTGGACGCTTTGCGTTCCAACCTCGCCTCAGCCTACGGCTTCAGATGGCTGCTTCGCTTCGCTCGCAGTTGGAAAACTCTTTAAAGGCTCTCGTTAACCTTTGGCTCGTTTGTACCTAGGTGAACGAGCATCGTTCAGTATTTTTAACATCTGGATTGTATCTATTCGAATATGTAGTGACTTTGAAGGAGGTATAAAAAGAAGCTGTACCTAATCGCCTTCTAAGTGACTTGAAATGTGGTATAAAAAGAAGTACAGATTTTAAATTTTATGCGCATTTTTCAAATAGT
Organism: Philaenus spumarius; assembly: GCA_018207615.1. Lineage (NCBI taxonomy): Eukaryota > Metazoa > Arthropoda > Insecta > Hemiptera > Aphrophoridae > Philaenus > Philaenus spumarius. Next base: position 108,034 of record JAGFPH010001397.1, read on the forward strand.
AATCCCTGTATGAAAATTTTCATCAAAATCGTTAGAGCCGTTTTCGAGATCCGCGAAAGATACAAAGATAGATACAAGAATTGCTCATTTAAAGTAATAGGATTGTTTTTACAACCAACCGTGTTTTTAGGTTAGATTTACATCGATCTATTATATACAAAACAAACCTTACCCTACTGCGTATGCGTCTGAATCTAGGATACAGCACCCTACACTTCTAAGTGCCTCTGTCCTAATCAATCGTTATTTAAGTGAACATATCAGAGTATATATAAATATAATCGAGCTTGACTCGTGAGAAATATTATTTCTAAAAGTAAAAATAAAAATGAACACAATTCTCACAAAATTATGTTTATTAGCCAAACGCGTTTCATCGACAAAGTCGTCATCTTCAGTGGCACATGGGCTACAACAAATTATAACTGTACAATTTATACAATGAGTGTATAGTGAGCGTACAACACTTTATAATTTAGTTGTAGCTCATATGCCACTGAAGATGACGACATTGTCGTTGAAACGCGTTTGGCTAATTGAAACGTATTTTTGTGAGAATTGTGTTCATTTTTATTTTTACTTTTAGAAATATCAGAGTATACTATACTGCAATCTGTTTCCATTTGATATAAATATACAAACAAAATTTAAAACAAATTCAACTTCCTTATTACGTTTTTTAATATTGTAATTTCTCTCCACTATAGGTAAAAGTGTCAACAAACATAGGTCCAAAAACGAATCGTTTTCCAAAGAGAGCAATGCATAAAATCAACAGTTTCTAAACCCAAGAATTTTAAATTCTAACGCGCGAGAGTCTCACGCACTTTTTTTTATTGCTTGTGTTTTTCAGAATAATAGCGAACAAATTAATTAATACAAAATCTGTTAAGTAGAAGTTGAGAAATAACAGCTACACTGATAGTTATAGTAAATGCCTACTTCTTATATTCATACTAATAAGAAGGTAGTTTTTACTGCCAAGTTCATGGTCGAGGCACTTGTATTAATTGTTTGTGATACTGAGCATTCTTTGCCCTAACCAATAGGTCTGTCATCCAGCTATTTCTAATCGCCTCAACAATAAGTGTCAGCTGTTAGTGGATTCTGTCAAATTTATCTTTTTGAAAAAAATTGTGTGCTTAATACCAGAAGGGAGAAGTGTAATCTTTTTAACACAACTTACGAAATGAGGAAGCAAATGTCCATTTTTAACACAACTTACGAAATTAGGCAGCACAATGTCCATTTCAGAGGTATTACCAATTAGACTATACATTGTGTTAACATTAAAGGGTCAAGCCTATGACGTAGGTCAATCTGTTACACTTATGTACCCAACTCAAATATAGTAAACTAAGGCGCTAGTCTATGGTGATAGAATCTGCTGGTTCGAATTTCGGTAAGACCAAAACCTTTTTCAAACAGACGGATACACTTGTACTATATATAGTAGAGCGTTTCACAATAGAGCGTTTCAGAAAATGCGTGACTGTAAAATCCGATTCACCCTCCAACAAACATTGCTCCGAGGTGCACCTATAGAATAAGCCTATGACGTAGGACAATCTGTTACACTTTACTCAAGTCAAAATACATTTAGTGCGCCGAGGAGTGCCTGTAGAAGTATTCATTTCAAAACATCAACCCCAAATTTTCGACCATTGGCTTTCCACTCGGTACACCAATCAACGTTTTTACTGATCAGTGATCACCTGAATAGCGAGAATATTTGGCAGCCAGGTCGATGGCAACCTCAATAATCTAGCAACATAATTCACGTGATTTGTCACAGTAAATATACCGGGTGTCCCACGAAGAGGTCCCTATTTTTGAATTAATATATTAGATGCACCGAACACTATACAAACCTGAAACTCAACAGTCCTAACATACACATATGTAAAAGAAATACACCTGAGTATCAGTTAATTCTGACACATTAAGACAAAATGGCGGAATATCAAAGAAATAGTACCTTTTCGTTAAAATAGTTTTATTTGCTTAAGTGTTACAACATAATTATTGAATTTTAACGATGTTACTAAGCACTAAACAACGTTAGGGAATTAAAGATATAAGTAACTCATAAATAAATTAAATCTATTTGATCCATAAACCTTATTCAAACTGATGTCCATCGATCGCAATGCACTGATGACAACGAAATAGAAAACAGTCATACGCTTTGCTGAACAACTCTCGAGGTATCAACAACAGTTCCTCTTCGATCAACCTCATTAGTTCATCGTCTGTTGCAATATTATGACAATAAACCTTCTCCTTCAAAAAGCCCCACAGAAAAAAGTCACAAACAGTCAAGTCTGGAGACCTTGGGGGCCAGTCCATGAAAGATTCCATGAAAGCAGCACATACGATTTCTTCATTTTCTATGTTGGAGGATCTATGGTATTTTTTTTTTTTTTTTTGTATTGACCCCGTTTCTAGTAGGATAGTCTTCCACTTACGAATAGATTTCCTTGACGGTGGAACTACACCTGGGTACCTTTCCCTAAAACACCTTATTGCTTCATAATCATTTTCAAAGGCAATAGCCCAGGAACAACATTTCACTTTACAATGCAACTTAATAACAAATGCCAATGTTTATTACCAAATATGTTCATTGTTGTGGATACACGCAGTCAGCTGATAGATTTAAAATAGTCTAAACAGCTGTAGCTGTTCCTATTCTAAATAAAAGTAGGTTTACCCTTAAAATACGATTGCTAATTTTGTTGTTTTTTGTTTTTCCGCCATTTTGTTTGGATGAGTCAGAATTAACTGATACTCAGAGGTATTTCTTTTACATATGTGTTAGTCACGACTGTAGAATTTCAAGTCTGTAGCGCGCTCTATACGTCTGTCATATCAATTCAAAAATAGGAACCTCTTCGTGGGACACCCGGTATAATCTTTATGATAGCCTGTTTCTAAGTGTAACATAAACTTCTATAGTCCCACTTCGTCTAAAAAATGCGGACGGTGAATCGGATTTTACCGTCACGATTTTTCCGTCACGAGCCACCTGTACTACATATTATAGTACATATGTGTATATAACAGAGTATATAGTTTACTTGGTAATACTTCTGAAATGGACATTGTGCTTCCTCATTTCATAAATTATGTTTTTATTCAATATTTTCTATACTTTCGAAGTGTAAATCCGAATATCAGAATATCGCCATAGCAGTTTACACTTCTCGCGTGTGGTCTTAAAGCACACCTGGGATTTTTGTTTGTTTTATAATAAAAGGAAGAGGTACACGATACACAACTTTCATCACAGTATCTCTGCGCGGTATCTCTCTATACTCGGCGCGTAATAACTTCAAATTTTACTACCTGCTAAAGAGCTCCGGGTGTGAGAATTAATTGTAATTGTTCTGCGGATAAAATCGTGTGCATATTTCAGAGGAATGCAAAATACATTCTGCGAATATCGTTAGCCGAGCAATAAAAGGCCCCATTAGGCGACAGTTGAAACTGTTGAAGATTGTGACATAATCATCGTCGTTTGATGATT
>JAGFPH010001397.1:111662-158608 GCA_018207615.1 Philaenus spumarius
TCACATTTAATGTAAAAAAAGTATTTTGAAAGCTCTAAACGCTATTATTTTTATTTTTTATTTCATTACAAAACAAAATAATTGATTTTCTGACCAATTATATTCAAAATAGGCGTACTCAATGAAAAAAATGAGTATTTTGAGTTAAAATGAGTTATTTTAATCTCTCAACAATTTTTCCTTATTCTCTGAACAAAATGATATAGTATAAGAGTTTACTGTTTATAGTAATTTTTGGGCGAATTTACAAAATACTTCCTCAAACAGTCATATTTGAATTATTGGATCTAGTGGAGGAGCCAAGTGACAAATAAATAAAATGCAAGTTCAACATGGGTTCCAACATAACTCTCAAAACCAAAAATTCAATATACCCTACAGTAAAACAAACCATATGTAAACTCAGTAGGCATTTATTATGGTAGCCTAGCTAGGTAGCGAAATTCATCAAAGGTATCAGCAAGTGTAACATTTAAAAATTGGCATAAAATATAAAACAGAAAAGTTATGTTATTGGTATGAAACTGTTCAAGAAATTCCTATCTGTAAATTGAAACAAAAATTTGTTTGTTAAAAATTACTTTATAATTTCCCTTAGCCCTTATTAGTGTTTCTTTTAACAATTGTCAAAATTGTTTTCCAAATATTGCGTTTTATGGCTAAACGGTTAATTTTATTGAAAATTGCTAAGTACAAAAGTTGTAGTTCTTTTTGTGACAAACAGTTTTTATTTGATACTTTTTTTTAATGGGATGAATAGTTTTTGATTTATGGTTTTTGGAAGCCATTTTCCAAGATGGCGGCCGTAGCAAAGGTGTTTTTTTCAATTACTTTTATTATATTTTTCCAGTAGGTAAATGCAACGTACATACCAAATCCTTAGCTTATAAGAGCTTTTTTAGGTGATGGGTTAGTTTTGATTTAAAATGACTACACTATTAGATCGTCTTTTATGAAATAAACGAGCAGGTCAAAAGAAGCAGATTCAAACTGTCACGAGGCCTTGCTCGTATCATACGACTTTGTCTCAAGCTAATCCGATTTCCTCAGCATAATAGCTTAAAGTATTTTCCCTCGAGCCAATGACTATATAGGGCGACAACTGTTGTCCCCATTATCCTTCTGATAATCTCCTAATTATCTACATTACACGTAATCACTATTTATCCGAAGTGTTTTTTATCGAAAGACTGGCAAGGTCGCTCCTTATTAGTATCTCCACTGCTCTTAATGACTGCCAAGTCCGATGCAAATTGTCAGTTGCCTTCTTCATTAGAGTGTTTTAAGATGTTTAACAATTATGTTGTGTTGCGCGGATGTGTAGTCGTTACTTTATTCCAAGTGACTCTGGAAGTTTTCTGCTGGGATTCAGTGGGCGGAAGCTACATATGCTGTCTGGTTATGTAAAGTACTTGTGGTTTCGTCGAGTACTGTACAATATTGTTTACTTACTTTTACAGACAGGATCGGTGCCTTTGTCTATACCTGTTTCTGTTTTCCTCCCTCTCCTTTTTCCCTCTATACATGGTATCTCGCACAAGAGCGGATCCAGGACATAATTTTGGGAGGGAAACTTTGGGGGGGGTTAACATGTACACTGCTATGAAAATTTCGTTTTTCCTATACTAGGAGCTGACCTTTTATTTTTTATATTTATAGTCTAAATGTCTAGAAACTACTTTACTTTTTATTTTTGAACCTTTCTACGTAATCACTAATATTAATTTAAGGCGGATGCACATGTGCGTCCATAGTACATAGGCTTAAAATTGGCGTGCGAAGCACGCAATGCTCTCTGTATTGAAAACTCTCCCAATACGGGGGTTGGCGCGCGAAGCACGCAATGCATTGTGTATTGAAAATTCCCCCAATACGGGGATTGGCGTACGAAGCACGGTGTACTGAAAATACTTCCAATACGGGCGTTTGCATGGGAAGCACGCAATGCACTGTGTATTGAAAATACTCCCAATGCGGGGGTTAGCGTGCGAAGCACGCAATGCACTGTACTTCTGCCGTTTCTCATAGTGTTCAGTGTCAAGCTCACATGTGCGTCCTTGGCAGTGAGCGTGTTAAAAGGATATGTAGTTTGAAATTATTACAAAACTAAAAATATCCAATTTGGAGTATTTTCAAGTTGAAATTTGCCTTTAGTGTTTTATGTTTTTTTTTAATTGTTATGATAGGCTTATTTAAAACTCCACAGAGGCTAATATTATTAAAAAGAATCGTTTCAAATCTTACAATTCAGATTTTGTATAGTAATGGATAAATAGTAAACTTTTAATTATTTGAACAGGACTAGGCCTACTGACAGATGTTTAATGAATGAGTAGTCCTACTACTAGAAAAATGTTACAACATTAAATTCAATGAAACAAGCTTGTTACTAATTATAAATAAACAGGTAATCTTTTAGCTTAAAATAACAAAATTTGAAGTTAAATCTATATTGTGTGTACTTAGGCATAACGCTATATAGAAAGTATATGGTTTCCTCCTGATTGTTCAAATCTCTCAATCACTTAGTTGGGTCCAATGGGTATATCGTGGTGTATATATAAGTGAGCCAATCCAACCAATCCTTTCTGAAAAATGGTAGTTCTTGTCCACGACTTCAAGTGCATAAGCAAGAAATTACCTTTCCGCGTTTGCACTTCTGACTGCCAAGGCACACAGAATTTGAATAAGCGTGAAGATGATATGAAAAACATCTTAACATATTGCTAGGTAAAAAAAAACATAAATTTCATGTAAGATAAAAGTTGATCATTGATTACTGTAGTTAATTTTGGTATGGACTCCTTTTGATATTCTTGCAAAGAATTATACACTGTACAATATTTTATAATATGCAATACTTTATTGGAAGCGCGAGTAAAAAAACAAATACTGTATATTAAAAAAAGTAATTACATTGTAATTCTCAAAGCAACACTGCATTATTGTATTATAATGTAGGCTAATACATTTTCTTTATCTACAGGTTTGAAAATATTTTTCAGATACATGATTAATTTTGTGTACATTCTCAATTTTGTAAAAATAATAATACAGAATTTTAAATTCAAAAAACTATGCCTACTTCCTTAATTTTTTATGCATAATGCCAATAACCATAGCCTAAGGCTGGCCATTACTCACGCCGCGCCGTCTGGCCGTTTTACCGCAGCGCTTCATCGTTACATTAGTACTTTCAAAATATTGGGTTAGTTGCGTTTCAATATTTGTGACTTTTAGATGTAGACTATGATATTGTAATATGTATTCCTGGCTTCCAGTATTCTTTTTATTTTTTGTGGTTTGGAGTGGAACGTTCCCAAAGTCCCCCCGTGGATCCACCCCTGGTCTCGCAACCATTCCACTAAACTTTACCTTGCTATTCAGCAGCTGAAATCTATTAAATATTACGTTATAACAATTTAGTTCAGTCGGTTCAAGAGTCCATCCCAACATTAATCAGGTAGTTCTGATTTTTTTACATGTTGTTCGGGATGGTTTGATAATGAAAATCCCTAATTTACGCCATCCCCACTTCTCTGCGTTTTGAAAAATTGCACTTTTTCCAGTCTTTCTTAAAACTCCTAAACGGTGCATCGTAGGCAAATTTGATCCGTATTCATTCTTGTAGAGAACAACATTTCCTCCAATAATCACTAGTTAATTTAGTTTTAACGACCAATAACAAAGGATAGCATCAATAAAGGGGTAAAATCCTCAAAATTTATGGAAAACTTATTTTAGTAAATATACACTCAAGGACTGTCCGTTATGGAGATGTTAGTTGCCTTTAAATTGCACATCTCAAAAATAATTTCTTTACCAAGGGAGGAGGGGTGAAATCGAAGGGAAAAGTGAAAATGTTGCTTGGTCATTTATTTTAATTCATTCTACAAGTTGTCTGCCTGTATGTGTTCTTTTGGAGAAAAAATATTATCTTACGAACGGTTTAAGACAAATTCATGAAACTTAGCATGAACGTTTATTACACTGGTTACAGAAAAGTGAAAAGTTTAATTTCGCTGCATTTATCCGTTTCAAATTGGCGGCGATTCAAACTTTTCCAAGTTGAACATCTGAAAAACTAATCATTTCACGGAAAAAGATTAAGATGTCGGCAATTTAAAGCCAACGATTTATCACTTGTTATCATTGAGTCAAGGATAACTGAGAAAATACAATAACTCTGGCTGAAAGTAGTTTTCTGTTATTACTAAATTTACGAAAAGTGATCACGGAAATTACTTTCAGCCAGAAGAGTTGCATTTTCAGTTTGCTGTTTATTTAAATTTAATTTTCTGTTAATGCTTATTCATTTATTTTATGTCAGTCTGATGTTAATTTTGTGTTAATTTTCTTGTAATAGTTTCTTTTCTTAAATGTTGTTCATTGTAATAGAATATTGTTTTTTGTTATTGTTGTTGTTAAGTATACATACGACCAAACGCCATATTGTGGCAGAGGTGCCAACGTATACGCAACAAAATGCTCTAATACGTAATTGTAATGTTCAACTCTATTTCTAAACGTCTTAAATAAATGAAAACAGAAAATATTATTTAAAAAATGTAAAGTAATTAATTATAAAAAATAAAACACTTTCATCTTAAATTCAATTCACAACTTATTTAACTCGAGAATAATTAGACGTATCTTTTCAAAGACATCGGACTGCGAAAACGAACGTTTACTGGAAAAAGCGTTTACTTAACAAAATAAATTAATTAATAGACTATTCGCAAATAATTGTTTGAGAGAAATGAAAATGTTTTTGACTTTTTAATTAGTTATTATTAATATTTATCGTCAGTTGGGTAGCGTTTTATTATAGTCTAATATTGTAATTTTAATAATATTTTGTAAATATATGTAATACATTGTAATGGGTTAGATGAAACAAAGGAAAGTCGTAATGTCGTCCTAAACAAAGTTAACAACCCAAAAATCTCTCTCTTAATTTTTGTACCGAATACATAGTGTAAACTTATGCTTTTCTTCTAGCAATTAAATCAAACACATAAACAATACTTTTCCCAATTAATACATTTATTGGACAGTTTATATTTATACATTGTTAAAACGCAGTTTACAGGGACAGTACATTTCATCTTGTAGCGCATAAATTTAAACCAAAGCCATAATTAATCTAATGATTCTAGTTGGACTATAAATTATTTAAAAGCACTCTGCGCAGGTACGAGCATTATCTTATGCGACCTAGACTCTATTAGTGCACATTGGAGTACCCTCGTAAATCGGCCGAGTCAGTTATCTCAGCTAATTAACTTAGCTGTAAAGAATTTCTAATAAAGCCCGGTCATGAGGCTTGTGCGTGTAGTGATGGAACATTCAGTGTTTGTTGAAGTAGGCCTACCGTTAGCTAGGTATTGCAGAGAAACAAAAGGTTTATGAACATATTATTCGTTAACATACAACAGCTGATTGCGCCCATCAGCTGTAATACTTCAACAACTATGTGAAACATTTAAGGTTATGATTACATCTTTCAGGTTAGGTTTTTCGTCGTTATAGAAATAATAATTCCATTACGCAGCTAAACCCTTATCATGGATTATTTGCTGCCTTTGACATGTGGATTTGAACCGGGAGATTGAACCGGACAGCGCAGCGGATTTTGGGAGGGAGAGGATGGTGTTTCACAATGCCACCGCAGCCTAGCGCAACGAATTCGTCAACATGTCGTTGTCAAAGCTGCCTCGGAAGATTTTGCTAAGTGAAAACTGTTATTTAAAGTGGATGTTGTGGGGAAAAAATAACAAAATTTTCTTACACGCATTCTACCTACTCTGTATTGCAACTAACGAAATTGTAGGTAGTGATACTTCCTCAATAAAATGAAACTTACTTGTTGTACCCAAAGCCTTTGCTACTTCACCCACAGCAAAACAATTGCATCTCGATTGTGGTGAAGTTTGTGTTTCGCCTTCCTCAATTCACCACCGCACACACATCTGCTAACAATTACTCAAAAACCATGTTTGAGGTTATGGCAATCCGCTCCGCTGTCGAAAACAAACTAGGTTATTCTGAAAAGTTTAACTTCGCTGCGCACTGTGCTACGCTACGCTCTCAGTGAGTATTGCCTCGTTAGCAAAAATGGTTTTGATTTATCCCCTGCGCTGCGCTAGGCTGCTCTTGAAATGTGTTTTCACCCTTGGAAAATCAATTTGCCGGATGAATCCGCCAACAAACCCAACAACAGGCAATGCGTTTTTTGACCAGAAGTAAATTTTTTTTTAGATTTTCTAGTATGAACTTTTGGGGTTTAATATAAAAATAATAACGTAGGATATTATTGTCCACATTTTTTACACGACCTTATAGCCCTTCTGGTTCCTTCAAAAACGTAAAATACCAGGTTCAAATAAAAAAAGTGCCCTTGTAAATACAACGATGTAATAAAAATTACATTTCATAACTTTAAAAAAAAATAATTACAACATTTTATTTATTTAGATGCAAACTCGCGAAGCGAAACAAAGCAGTCCAGTAATCCGAGGCCGCAAGGTCGAGATGCAAACTCGGAAAGCGAGTTTTGCGGAACGAAGCAGCGAAAGAGTCTGACTTGGAGGCTCATAAATTCTAATAATTTAGATATAAACTTAATTTTGTAAAATTTGCTCAACTCACGTTAGCGGTTCAGCTGTGATCGAATTATTTTAGGTTTTTAGATTTTACTTTTTAATTCACTTTTAACTAGCTCACTTCTCCTTTGTATTTGTGCTTATAACTTTTTACCTCCAGTTTTTTTTTATTCTATTAACTTACACAATTTATTTTCAAAATTGTTTTTCGTTGGGAGTGTTGCCAAAGTATGTGCTTTAAAAGTTTAATTGATTTTAAAATTTTTGTTTTTCTCGTTAACCCTCTCCCCCCGCTCCCCCCCCCCCCCCATTTTCTGTCATAAATAACTCGCACACATTAATGATATTTAAGTAATATTTTTTCAAAATTAATAAATAAATTCCACTAATATAACATTTCGTACACGTAGGCAGCGTAGAAAAATTTCCCAAATAGTTGGTAGAAACCATGAAACATATAAACTTAATTTGGAAATTCGCTCAACTCACGTCAGCGGTTCAGCTGCGTGATCGAATTATTTACTAATAAATAAAGAAATAATTCCTCAAAACCAAATAACTACCTCCAGCAAACAGACCTACGTTGCCATTTCATTCGCTGCAACAACTGTTATACATTGTATTTTACCACAGCTTGTGTTCGCATTATTCACACGTTATAGTTTATTTGACCGCAATAATAAAATAGATTCAACTCTAGTTGGCAAGTGAATAAATACTCCCCCAACGTAATTACACGCATTTAGTAGCTCTGACTCCGTGAAATTCCTTGTTTATGTTTCAATAAGAAAGGCCGTCTATTAATTTATCGCGATACATGTAGTCGTAAATAGATTTGTAGAAAATTACGTTCAGCTTAAATAGTAATTCTTAGATTTGAGATATGGGATAGAAAATAGAATACCTTATTTGAAAAACAGACTGCTTATAAAAGAAACTTACAAATTATATAGTATATTAGTAGATACTATATACTAATAAGTATACGAATAGTATACTACTCATACCAGATGTTAAAAGGAAAAATATATACTGTAGGGTACAGTTGAAGAGTTGTTTCCAAAACATCCTAAATATAACAATGTTTATTTAAAAAAAAAATGTTTTTTTACCGAATTTTAATAGGAAAGTGAGCCATTCAAGTCACTTTTATGGTGAGACCTAAGGTCGAGAGTATTAAATGAGCAACTATCATGGCCTACAGAACTCGTTTTCGGGTGTCATTCATTAAAACATTAAATAGGCTATATATGTGTTCACACTCTAACGGCCATATGTTTCATCTGATTCGATCTAAATTTGGTACACACATAGGTTTTCAAATCACTCGTGCGAGTTAGTTATCCAAAAATTAAAAAACCGGAAGAATGTTTTTTGACCGGAAGAATATTTGTTGGAGATTGTTGGTACTAGAACGAAACTTTTTGGGATTTTATCTAAAAATAAACGGTACCAGGAACTGGCACATACTTTCTCACAAACATATTTAATTTATTAAACAGACTCACTGTGACTTCATAATTGTAGGAGGGTTAGGAGAGGTGATATTAAAGTAGGAGAATAACTAAATATTATTATTATTAGTTAGAGAGAAAACTATACCATCGATTTCAAACAAATTTGCACAAAACACGTCTATTAGGTCTTTATAGATGCAAAAAAAATGTTTTGCAAAATGTTGAAAAACAATCCTCTTTTTGGCCAAAAAATCCCCAAAAATCAGTTATTATTATTATTACCTAAACGAGCATTTTTAAAAAGATTCGGGTTTTTGCATGTGGTAGGGTACATTAAGGGCTACAAATAAGCAAAATTTTATCGAAATCGTTGGAGCCGTTTTTGAGAAATTTTAATTTTTCTCGTTTTTTGGCCATTTGTGGGGGGCAAAACCCCTTAAAAATAAAAAAATTGAAAAATTAAAAAACGCCTGGTGATATTCCACAACTACACTTACGTACCAAATTTCATCAAAATCGGACCGTTGGTATGGTCTAATATATTTCGCACACGCTCACAGCTATTCAGCGCCTTTGTGAGTGGACAAAATTCTCAAATAGTTGGTTGAAACCATAAAACATATAAACTTAATTTCGGAAATTGGCCAACTCACGTCAGTGGTTCAGCTACGTGGTTAAATTATATTTTGCCCCGACCAACATAATACAATTTATTTAAGAAAGTATTAAATATAATTTTGTTATTTATTTTAATGCACGCTACTGTAAACATTATTTATTTATTATTTTTAGTAATATATCGTATTTTTTTAGAATTTTTCAAACCGCTAATAAGTCCAGGGGTTTGTCTGAAAAAATAAATTTTAACTTAGGCTATTTCAGAAACATTCTAAGTGTAGAAGGGCTTTGTCTACAAATCTACAAGCTATTATTTTCTAATAAACATTTTGATCCACTCATTCGAAACATCACTGCAAACATTCACGATTTAACCATCACAAAACTGAGGTTATGTTGTGAAAACGCCAGCTGTCAAAAATACAAGGTAGCAGGCGAACAACTAGGACTTAAATATTCTTTCGAAAAGAATATTATATTTGAACTGGTGTTTCGTGGTGACTAGGACTGTTTGGAACAACAGTTCTATATGAATGTAGCATTACATTCAGAGAAAAATTACAATTAAAAAAACCCAATTCGGCCAAAAATGGAGTTAGGCCGGTTTGGAAACGAACTCTTCAGTTTGTTAGTTATAAGGTAGGATATGTAATCTCTATGTATTATAAAAATTAATGTTTGTTTCTTGGACCTCTATAGACTCTAAAACCATTCGACTGATTTCACTCAAAATTTTACAGTTTATCCCCAGGAGTGTTTAGACGTTACAATTACTACAGTCTAAGGGTTTAAAATGGGGTAGCTGCCTTAATACAATAAATATAAATTAATTGAACTATCTTCCTACAAGCTATAAAACTAAAATTATGTAATATTATTCTTCAGTGATATAAAAAACCATTTACAATTCGATTACTTAAGTCAAAGGAATGAAATGGGATAGCTACCCTAAAATTAAATAATAATTAAAATGGGATAGCTACCCATGTAATATAAATTACATTAACAATGTACAACCATTTGTTTAATACACACTCTACTACCTGCCCTGGTTATAAGAATCTTATTTTACGTACAAGTCTTTCAAAATGAAATTTTAATACACTCATTAAACTGTGTGGATACCCTTAAAATTAAATAATCATTTATAAACTTAATTTTTCAATATGCTCAAAAACGACTGAACGAATTTCACTAAAAATTTCACAATTTACACATATTTGTACCAGGGTTGTTTAGAAAATATAATCACTACAATTCTTGTAGACAAGAATTGTAGTGATTATATTGTAGAATTGTAGAATTTTAGTACACTAAGTGATTCTATTCTCGCCGGCCCTGGTTTGACCTATTCATTTAGGTTAGAAACATGGCAATTTAAAACAGATCTGTTTATTTCTAAAATTTCAAAACTATTAAATGTTCTACTTTTTTGTTCAATATGGAATACTTTAACATTATCAATGGGATTACAAATATTACTTCATTTTCATAGTGAATTGAATGTAATTTGCTATTAATAATGGTTATAAATAAGATAGCATTTTGTTTAAAAAACAAAACAAAATTATATAACATTCAAAACTAAATATTATGGTATTTATACCTGATGACAAGAAGCAAAAATAAATACTGTAAGATACAACTTAGGCAATTTATAGTTATAAGGTAGGATATTTTAATAAGTATGTAATACAAATTATTTAAAACTTACTTTTTATTGTAATAATAATGGTAAGTTGTTGGTTTATACTAATATTATAAAGAGATAAAATGTGTTTGTTTTGTTTGTATTTAGGGGGTAATCTCTGGAACTACTGAACCGATTGAAAAAATAGTTTTACTAAAAAAAAGCTACATAATCCCTGAGTAACATAGGCTACAATTCATTTTTATAAAAAACATTTTTTATTTCAATATTTGTTAATTTATTCGGATAAAATTCTTTGGTTATTCCTAGACTGATGAACCAACACATATTTCTAGAATGTATTTACATTCATTGCCATAGCAACCAATTGAATAAAATATCACATGAAACAGCTGTTTGCTCTAATATTTCCATTAACACCGGATTTCAAACTTTGAAGAAATTATTTGTATTTCTAACTTTTAGGTTAGGTTTTTATTAAAGTGTAGACTTGAACCTTGTTGGTTCTTTTAACATTTATTATAACGGCTGTTATAAATATACTAAATAATTTCATTTGAACATTTAGCATTATTTACCATTTTAACTTTGGGGTTAGTATTAATCCTACACCTTTATTATAAAAAAAACATAACATGATTATGTGTATAGAAGGTTCCAACGGGATTTGCTTGTGGAGCACGCAGGTATTTCCCTTAGTTAATAATAAAGATAAGACAAACTTAATTTATGATATTGGTGTTTACAAAATATATTGTAATGACTTTAATCAATTCTGATATACAAGTCAAACAGATAGATCCAGTAAAGCGAGTTTAAAGAAAAACTTTTATTGTTGGAAACATGGCAAAACAGATTAAAATTTACCTAACCACTTGTTAGGTGTACATGCCATAATTTTAACTTAAAACCTTACTAGAAAATTAAATAGTTTGTAAATAAACAGAAATTTTGCCAGTAGACCAATGACCTACTTCCATGGAACAGTCCGTATTGATGCTAATACGCAGAACTTGCTTGTGGGCGGTTATTACAGATAATTTAATATCCCCTTTAAACAGTCCCTCCTTCTACGCTCTCTAGTTTGTATGTAAAACTAGGTCTAGTCAAGTCCATTACCGAACCACCATTACTTTTATGTGTTGTGAACGTAATAATTTCAAGTCATGTCAAATACATCAATCTTATAATTGCTTTTAGCTTAATAGCATGTGTTTATGCTCAGGTGAGTTCATTTGTAAAAGTAAACGAAGACATCAAGAACCTCCTGGACTTGGGAAAAGTACTGAATGTTTGTATTGGGATTATTCTTGACAACCTCTTTCGATCGTGATATTTGAATATACCGTGCTAAGAAAACTACGGCAGCTCAGTTAGTAGCCTGGCATTCCAATATGCTCCAATACGTACGTAGGTTGAGACCACTCTCCGTATACCATAGTCCTTCGAGTGCAAGATAACGAGTGTCGAGCAAAACACAGTCTGCCAACCTAACATAATGACTATACATGTACCAAAATTTCAACAAAAAAAAAACACTAGAAAATTAATGTATGATTCCAGTCAACTTAGTTTCCTACTGATTAAACTTTGTCCGACCAGACGTGAGCTCTAAACCATAACATCGACCCTCGCTCCCACACGCGCAGACACACTCACACGTTATATTTATGATCTAGAGCAACCGGACATGCTTTTAAATAACAATACTTATTGGATTCACCGCCAGCAATCCTTTGAAGTTTAATCTTCAATTAAAAGTCACTTGTGTACACTACACGTGTTTCGGACATTTGTCGTCCATCGCCGGATGATCAAAAACACTTAATTAAAAACATTTAACACAAATTACATTTACACAATCAATACTCGCGCACAATAAAACAGTCACACGGCCTATCACCAACTAGCCCTATTGCTACGAAATCACATTTTTCTAACTGCTAAGTTTACTTAATTTTTACTTTAATTACTTAATTCTTTATATTATTCCTCGCAAAATGAGTCCAAACATGTTACAGTTGTGACAACTCTAAGCGGTTTTGCGGTCAGTAGGTTACAAAATCATAAATGTGACTACATAAAAATGGTTATTGACATTTTATTTGACAAATATGTTATGCTCGTGTTAGTTCAATAATAGTATTTTCTTGATTTATCAGTAATTTATACAGTAACATTTAAAACGCATTTGTATTTATTTTTATTTTGTTTTACTTTAGTAAACGTTCACTGTTATATTGATTCTGATTACTTTCTTTTTTTTTGCGTACATAGGAAATTTTAGAAGACAATGTTAGTTTTATGTTTAATAATATTATTTTATTGATTTATTAGTTATTGTACAGTAACATTACAAAATGAATTTGTAATTACTTTTACTTTACTCTTAGTATACGTTCACTGTTATATTGATTCTGATTTAGTTTGTTTGTTTTTCTGCATACGTTTAAAATCACTAAAAGAATTACTGTAACGTATGTATGTTATTGTGATCGTGTTGATACAAATAAAATGTCAAAAACCATTTTTCAGTTGTCAAATTTATGATTTTGTAACATACTGACCATAAAACAGCTTATTGTCACAAATGTACTCATTTTGCGAAGAATAATATATAGAGTTCAGTAATTAGAGTAAAAATTAAGTAAAGTTAACAGTTAGAAAAATGTGATTTTTTAGTTGGTGATTCATAGAAGAAAGATTAGCCGCCAGGTAGTGTGAGTGTGCCTGCGTGGGTTACCGGACAATAGACCACACGGACATTCTACCACATATGAAAATATGCGGACATTCGACCACACTCTTGGGGCAACTACTTGGGTTAGGTCAGCTAGGGATATGTAAATATTACTCGCCGGACAATCCACCACATTTTTAAGGAAGGGTGGGGGGAGTGGGGTTGGAAGATATTAAAGGGGATGGTCGTAGGTCCAAGGGCTGGTGCATCCGCTACTACTACACTAGCCTACTTCAAGACTAACTACACTACTCCGTCTCGTCCTCATAATAAGTTTTGCCAAATTAGTTTATTATATCACAGGTAAATAGGTAAATCTCATTTACGGGTATGTTTGTAAAAAAAAAACATCACAACCTAATAAGAAATAATTGGTTTGGTTCCTGGTTTTAAGCTATGAATCCATTTTATGACTAGAAAATTGTTATTGCAATTTACCAATATTATGTTATTCTGTTTTATTGTTATTTTCTAAAGTATTAATGAAATTAAACTAAACCTAACCTAACCTAACCATCCCCTTTAATATCTTCCAATCCCCCTCCCCCACCCTTCTTTAAAGGTGTGGTGGATTGTCCGGCGAGGAATATTACATATCCCTAGCTGGCCCAACCCAGGTAGTTGCCCCAAAAGTGTGGCCGAATGTCCGCTGTGGTCGAATGTCCATGTGGTCGAATGTCCATGTGGTCGAATGTCCATGTGGTCGAATGTCCATGTGGTCTAATGTCCGGTCACCGTCTGCGCGTGGGGAGCGAGGGTCGATTTTATGACTTAGAGCTCTCTCCTGTTTGGACAAACTATAAAACTGGCGTACTGCGCGTATTGCCAGTCTTTACTTAAGGGGTGATAATAGTTTGGGGCGGTGCTTTTAGTTTCACTCTAGAACCACTTAATTGAATATAGAAAGCTATACCAAAAGCTGCATTCAAAAAGATCCGTAGTTTTTCCAGTTACGCTGTTTTTTGATACTTTTAAAGTACCGAGTGTAAGGTAATTGTATGCGAAGAACCTCGCAATTTGTATATTTCAAAATTACAATAACATTTTCATAAAAGTTGATCACGAACATTTAACGCGTTCCTCAAATTTCTAAAGTAAGTGAATGTTTTCTGTCAGTAACTCTCACTATATAGAACAGGTTTTGTATCAAAATTCGGGTAAGCTACGTCTGTTTGAAAATTATAAGTTACCTAATTTTATATAAATTACTTATTAATAAATGGCAGTTGAGTTGCAGCTGAGCAGGTTATACTATCTACTAACAGATAGATATTAATCTTATAGTTTCTCTTTGTCTGACATGAACCCACTGAACAGCTTGTATAATATACAAAATGTATTTGAGTTTAACCTAAAAAATAATATCTTATTTTATATTAGTTTTTCAAAGAGAACTACTGTCGTAAGCACGGAATAAGGCGGGTGAGAATTTTTGCGCTGTTGCCAGATATGGGACTGGCAAAGCAAGGAGCGGTCGAGAATCGCTCACTCTTTGGAAATATCTGGCAAAAATGAGCATCCAGTGTTGCCTAGTCCGAGCGCCACAGCGCCACTGTTCATTCATCTACGTTTCTTAGATTGCACGATCTGACAACAGCGCAAAAATTCTCACCCGCCTTATTCCGTTTATATTAGTTTAGAAACCCTAAAAATACAGTACTTAGTACTTTATTTTTGATAGTAGATCGACTCAGTTCGACATGATGATGTTTAATACAATCCTCATTGTGTGTATATTGAGCCACTCGTTTTCCACCCACAGGCTTAGATTCATGTGGGTATTTTTTGTTTCTTATTTGGAAAATATATTCGTAGTTTATGTATTATTTAAGGAAGTAAATTACATCAACAAAATACATCGCCATGCTGCCAATTCTCGTGGTTTATTCAAAAACCTGTGAATGGAGCGAAGAGGAATGACCTGTGAATGAAGAAGCATACAAGTTTCATACAGCTGAAAAGGAAAACTAATATGGAATTTTAAGCCTTCGTATTGTAAAAAAAAAATTGTTTTAAATACTACCAAACAGTAACTCAGGATTGGCGGTTAAAAACCTCTTTTGTAAAGAAGGGATTTAACACAAACCTTTATTTATTTAGCCGTTGAAAAACTATGGCATTGTATAGCCATAGTAATTATGGAAAAGTTGAATTATATTAAAATTGCATCTGACACGTCAGTTCTCTGATTAAATTTTTAAAAACACAAAAATAAATAATATTCCTTCACCAACAAACAGTGAATCATAATAGTATATAAATAATAAATCTGAAAACTTATATTACAATAACTTACATGTATAAACTAGAATACGACAGCCAGTCAGTAATACCACAAATACAGAAAACAACACAACATTAAATAAAAGAAACCAAAAACAATCAATGCATAGATTTAACTAATTTATACAATTAAATTCAACCGGGTTTTCCACAACCATTTAAAATTAGCCACAAAACAACCAACAAGGATTTGAGCAGTTTTCCTCGACATTTACTCCTATTGTATAAACTCACCCACCGATTATAATAGCCACCTCTCATTAGGAAATCCTTTAAGTTGAATAAAGATATTATAATTTGAGCAGGTAGTTTTTTCTGAAGATTTAATCTGCTTTGCCAGTCTTAAGTCACCCCCTTGTCTGGTGAAATAAGTGACAGTCGCTATTTTGTGTTGTACAGCACTTAAAACAACAAAACAGTATTAGAATAGAAATTTATTGGCTGCATTATTTCCTTAAAAATATGTTTTCAGTAATAAAAAACTCGAAGCTTTGTTCATTTTGTAATGTCTGATGTGATGATTTTTGCGAATCATAAATCGAAATGAAGGTTTTATGGGACTTTGTTCTTGAAGAACATTTCTTGAAAGCAAAAATCTGCTGCTTTATAAAATTCTGCTTTGTGTAAAATTTGCTTCACCAATGTTGACATAATTGTAGTTTAAGTTATCAAGAAAAACTGGTGAAAATTTAAATCCTTTAAAAAAGGAACGTTTTTTAAAATCTAATTTACCTACAGCTAACTCCAGAAATAACATATTATGCAGAAGACATCGAGTGTAGAAAGGAACTGCTAAATAATTAGGAAGTCGATGTATGGAGAAATTTTGGAAAATTAAGAAAGATATTAGGGGATGGAAATAGACCCTTACAACGTCATGTTACAGAGGCTGATGACTACTCTCTGTCCTCTGCAGGATATCCACGATGTAACTCCAAAAGAAAGACAAGACAAAGAAAGTTAGACTTTTACAAAATCTTGAAAGTATTTAACGTTCTAAATTCCAGAACGAGAAAGAGAGCCGACTTATAGGCGATTTCAAGAACACAAAAAAAAAGGGTAGATATAAGTAAAGGGAGCATTAACACGATTCTTTTAAAGAAAGAAAACACATAACTTTTATCAGGTTGACTTCTGAAATTGGAAATATGTTTACAACTTCCTGGAATGCCTGACAATAATCAAAACACATATTTTACTTCTTTGAGCTCTATAAATCAGCCGGTGATTGATGTGCGAAGTTTACGCTTTCTAAAAAGTGTGTCGTTTTACAACTTTTAGATTCTACAAACAAACCTTATTCAAATTGTTTTAAAAGTAAACAACGATCAAAATCGTACTATTATACAGGGTGTCCCGTAAGCAGAGTGACAAACTTCGGGAAATTGTTCTATGGGTTAAAATAAAGAGAAAATCAAGAATAGCAATTATTCCAAAAACGCTTCTTTTCCAGATATCCCTCATTTTGTTTCGTTTACAAAATAACTATTCACATCTAGAGAACGGTTTGACCGATTGAGGTCAAACTTGGCACGAAGTTTAACCTAACAATGATTTATTTAAGAAAAGACAAATAATTGATAATAATAATAATAATCGATCTATTTTAAAAAATTAAAAAATCGATTATCCAACCATGCGTTTCAAAACTGCGACTATTTAAAAGTTTTAAACATCAATCAGGCCTACCTAAAAACTGTACATTTTAATAAAATATGTGAAGACACCTATTTTGTAGCTCTTTTAATTCCCTATCTTATGGTGTAACCTAACTGACGAATAATGGTAATGTCAACATACATTGAATTAATTAAATTTATCAGCCGACTTAAAAACAAGCAAACATAATGCAATAATATGTGAGAAACAGTAAAACAAAAATCTGGCGTATTTGAAAGAATGAGAGAGTCGATGGGTAGATTAAGTAGATTAAATCGTTGTATAGAAATGAACGGCGGATGCTGGGTTAAACAAACCAATTATTAGACTTAACTACCATCATTCATCCTTAACTATTAAAAGGAGTCTTGACATTTTTTGTTAAATGTGTGGTTTCTGGGTAAATTAGATTTGAAATTTTCAAACAGCTGAAATGTTTAAACGCATGATAGTTGCTCCTTTTTCTGAAAATATGTCATTGTTAGGTAAAACGTAATGTAAAGTTTGAACTAAATCGGTTAAACCGTTCTCTAGGTATAAATTATTTTGGGATACTTTACTTGCGGGATACCCTGTATAAACCTGTAAGCCACGTGTTCGCATCTATAAGCTATAATCTCAAGCATCTCTAAACGGATTTCAAGGGAACTTTCAGTCGAACGAACTCGCTTTTTATGGTATTTTACGTTTTAATCGATTTTGGGAGGTCCAGGCGGGCTAAGTAGTGTAAAAAACAAAATGTACAAAATAATATGTTATATATATATTTCATTAGATAAAACTCCCAAAAAAGTGTCATTCTGGTGCTACAAATCTAAAAAAAATGAACTTCCGGTCAAAAACGTACTTACAGTTGTATTTTTTTGACTAACGAACTCGTCCGAGCGACTTAGAGAACCAACCCAATTATCAAAGGGTCTGCTCAGTGATGCAGAAGTGACGAGGGTTAATATCTTCTCTTTTAAAATGAATCCGTAATGGTTTTCATTGCAGACATGATACGCCTCGAATTCTAAAGTAGCATAATGAATTTACGTACTTTTTATGTAATTTTGTCTCGTACTTTTGAGATGCTCGCAGTTAATCTTGAACGACTATGTAGAGCCACTTATATATTACTAGAATGATTTGGTTTAACATTACAAATCAAGTCCAGTAATATAAAAAGCGGCCTTCTGGCTTTTTTTATCGGTGAAGGAGTAAATATTTGTCATATTTTTATTAAACTAAAACTACAATGTTACTTTAGAATTCGAGGAGTATTAGGTTAGGTTAAGTTAGGTTAGGTAATGTCTGCAATGAAATGTATGCAAAGTTTGCGTCATTCATTGATTTGATTTGTAATGTTAAACCAAATCATTCTAGTGACTCTACATAGTCATTCAAGATTAACTGCGATCATCTCAAAAGTACGAGATAAAATTACATAAAAAGTAGGGTCTACATAAATTCATTATGTTACTTTAGAATTCGAGGCGTATCACGCCATTACCACGGTTCGTTGCTTTTATGAATTCCAATCCGGCTGTCAAAACTGTCAGATTATGGCTGGTAGCCCACTCAGGGCTGTGGAGACTCGTCGCTGTGGAGACTCGGCGCTGTGGAGACTCTTCGCTGTGAAAATGGATTCTGTAAACATTGTGCTTTACCAATAAACGAAATTTAAAAAATAAATCAATTTTAGATCCACATTCCCAAAAATGCACAGTGAGTTTTGCCCAAATCGATCCATGCCTTTTAGGCCTACGAAAATTATTAGCTAAACACCAATAAATACTATACCGTTTTCCGCCAGTTTGCTTCTCATAACTCCCGAACGAACATAAAAATTAAAAATAAGGTTTTGAGGTGAATCTATGAGTAAATTTCACATTATTGCATACTGTTTTGTTACCTGTTTGGTTAACCAGCGTATACACTGGTTTCAAAATGTTACGCTTTTGCTCCAAATCAGGTGTTTTATTTATAATGGTCACGTATCACGTCCGTCAGTAAAAACCCCTAATTTTGTGGATAATGTTTACATCTTTTCAATTCTTATAGAAAACCCCTAAATATTTCCGTGATTAAAAGTAGCCTAGCATATTCTCTAAAAAGTCCTCTAAATGAAAATTTCCTCAAAATTGGTTCAGCCGTTCCGGAAATTATCCCCGCCAAACGAAAAGACATCAAATTTAAAAATGTTTAAGTTTTGATAAAATGTGAATAATCATGAGCTAAGAAAAAAGTATTTATTTCGAAACCAAAGACAGACACTTAAATTTTATTTGTAGGCCTAAGTATAGATTAACAAACTTCATTGTAAACCCTGCAGAAAGAAGTGTTGCTTCTCCCACAGCTACGAGTCAAACAATCCTTGAGCGTTAATGGAGAGTAAATGTTTAATTTGTTTGCTTTTAAACGTGTGTACTCAGTGTGCTTTATTATTCTCACGGGAAACGCACGTAATTTATAACTGTGTATGATTGACGTGTAAATCTCAGTGCAAACCGCTTTCACTCCAGTCTGTTGGCAAACCGATATCAACTAACAAACCCAACACTTGACAACTCTTTAACACTATTAGCATTTGTTGTTCCAACTATTTCATTCCAACAAATGAATACACTCGATTGTTTTCGTAGCGCCTGATCGAGATGGTGAAAGGGTCACAAACGCTTGATTTACCCTCCAACGGGTTCACCTACAGATTCAAAATAAACGGTACCATAAACTGGCACATACTTTCTCACAAACATATTTAAATTATTAAACAGATTCACAGTGACTTCATTATTGTAGGAGGGGTAGGAGAAGTGATTTTAAACTAGGAGATTAACTAATACATATTATTATTATTAGCTAGAGATAAAACTATTCGATCGATTTCAAACACATTTGCACCAAACACGTCAATTAGGCCTGTATAGTTGCAAGAAAAAAGGTTTTGAAAATTTTTGAAAAACAACCCCCTTTATGGCCAAAAACCCCCGAAAATCAGTTATTATTATTAGCTAAACTGGAATTTTTAGAAAGATACTGTTTTTTGCATATGGTAGGGTACATTAAAGGCTACAAATAAGCCAAATTTTATCAAAATCGTTAGAGCCGTTTTTTTTTAATAAAATAATAACTGTTTTTTTAGGGTTTTTGCCAAAATGGGGGTTGTTTTTCAAAATTTTTCAAAACCGTTTTTTGTGCATCTATACAGGCCTAATTGACATGTCTGGTGCTAATTTGTTTGAAATCGATCGAATAGTTTTCACTCTAGCTTTGTATACATTCAGACATACATACATACAGACTTACATACGTACAGAAATACATATACTTACAGACATACAGACATTTTGTAAAAACCACTTTTTTGGACTCAGGGGGCCAAAAAAAAGTATATTTCCACAGAAACCTCAAGATCGATTTTTTTGCGATCACGATACTTTCTCTATAAATAGTATAGTGAGAAAGTATTTAAGTAGCAAAACTACGTAGGAAATTATTTGAATGGCAAAATAAAAACAACGCGAAACTGAAGACTCCTTACGTCGGAGGGTGGTGGGATGAATGCAGAGTATAGACGGATGTATATTATAGTTGAGGTCAAAATGGATTTCCCCCCTTCAGCCATGATAGACCAAAATATTCCACAGTGTTTCCAAAAAAAGTATTAAATTACCTCCAACACCACTTTCACGTCATTTTAGCTGCGGAAATAGATGGAGTAGATTTTGTTTGACAATATTTTCTGGAATATCCTAAAATGTAAACACCCCAAAATTATTCGTTTTCGCTTAAGGGTCTGCTCCAGTAAACGAGAAAGCAACCGGAAACGCAAGCGCTTCTCTCTATAACCGTATCTAAACAGTGCAATTTCTTGCAGCTGAGCGCTTTGACATTGCCTCATCTCAAACCATTTTATAAATCCATCTTTTGTAATTGAGTGCTGAAAAAAAAACCTGAATATTCTTTATAAAATTTCGGATCCGGCTTGCAAATTACTTTTCATTATTAATCTATTGTGTTAGGAAAAAAGTTCAAACTTTGTACTTACAAAATGTCAATTTTTTTAAATCGAAAATGCAAAACGGAGGCGTATTGTAATTGTGCTTGAGACCTTGCAAACAATTTTATGATAAAAAATAAACGAAATAAATGGTTTGAAATTTAACATTACTCTTATGGGATAAAAATCCAAGATGGCTGCCACTGCAGCAGACCCTTGAAGAAACCATACATCACAACTGAATATCATCAAATTTGAATTTCAAATAAAATTAGCCTGCCATAGATTCTTAGAAATTGTTTTAGTATTAGTATAAATGCAAGTTGGCTAATATAATAATGACAAATTTATGCGTGACTCCTTAAACCGTTTCTAAGAAAAAGTTAATACATTTTCATTTTAAGGCTTGGAATACCTACCGGCCATTTTGGATTTCAACGCCCAATGTTAAACACTCGAGTAATAATGATCAGACAATTATTATGAATATCTCATTTTAAAGTATGGGACGGTCCGAATGCGGTTATGATTTTAGTTTTTTAAATTTGTTTTTAGCAAAATTTTATCTTTGACTCGGCTCAAAATCAAAGTTATTTTTTTTATTTTTCAATAATGCAAATATTAAAAATGTAAATAGATCCCCACATTCAAAATTTAAATACCTTTGAAGTAAAATCGTTTCAAAAAAATTGGATTATTCATGGGGCAAAAAAATCTGCTTTATTGTGGAAGCGTGTCCGCGCCAAATTCCTGTTCCTACTCGAGTGTTTACTCTGCACTCTGGTGGTTATTACATTAACTTCGTCGCGGAGGAATACTGGACAAAATTACATATCCGTTTGTTTTCAATAAGTGTGAGAGAGCTGTGTTTAATAAAATGTAGAGAGTTTTCAATCTATCCTGTAAACAAGGGTATTGCTACTTAATATTGGCTCTTAGATGACCCGCCTTTATGAAACTGCCTTATATTTGCAAGCGGAAGAATGAAGCGTTACTCAAACCCGAAGTAGTAATGTAGCACTCTGCCGCTTGGAGGGATGTAGTCAACTCAGAAATATTATTTCACTCTTGCCGAGCCTTAAAGTGCGAACTCTAAAACGCAATAGAATAAACTATTTCGTAACGAGAATGCCTACTGTGGACTACTTTATACTTTGAGTCTGCAGCTCACACTGCACATGCAAGCTATACAACAGGCAGAAGAAGGTTGCTCGTCATTATTTTATTTTGACTTCTAAAATACGTTGACACGAAAAGAATCAAGATACTATTTGTAAATTTATTTCAGATAGTACTAACGAACTTTAAATTAGCAAAACAAAAAATGCTTGACACAATTTTAAACACCGAGTCCCCAACCATAATTTCTGTAAATAACACAATACAAATAAACTGGTAAAAATATAGTGATTGTGTTATAATTCCCTGATGTAAATTTAGATTCGTTTAGAACCCCCTGATGATGGTTCAGCTTACCGAAATCAGGGTTATTTGTATTGTGTATTGTATACAGAACTATTAGTTGGTGACTCAGCCTAAAGTCTTTAAAATTCACCCCGGTTCTCATTAAACAACCAATAAAATTATTGTTTTAATAATCTAACTTAAGGGGGCGCTACCCTGTCCGCCATATTGAAACTGATTCCCATAAAAGAAATGCTACAGAATAAGTAATTTTTTCCGTTAATTCGTGGAATAAATTAAAAAATTTGGTTTCATTTTGAAGTACAGTCATATGCGGATGTTGATTGCTGAATACATTTTCAAAAACCGTTTTATTGTTTTCATAAACGTATAATATAAATAGTAAAAAATAGTAAACGTTATTAATTTTTTACTCAGTTGCAAAAGGAGATATTGTAAAAACCTTAGCAATCAAAACCCACAATCTATTTTACTTTAAGAAAAAAATACAGCTTTCGTTTTTTCACAAAAATAACACAAAAATATGCTTAATAGTGAAGGTATTTTTTGGTTATTTAACATTGAAATTAGTATTCAATGTTGCCGTTTTGAAAGTAGGAAACCGAGCCTTAATGATAAGGAAGGAGACCTCATCAAGTTTGCGACCAAAAGTAATGAAATGATTATTTTTATACGGGCTGGTAAA
This sequence comes from Philaenus spumarius, assembly GCA_018207615.1. Classification (NCBI taxonomy): domain Eukaryota; kingdom Metazoa; phylum Arthropoda; class Insecta; order Hemiptera; family Aphrophoridae; genus Philaenus; species Philaenus spumarius. The sequence continues at coordinate 134,768 of JAGFPH010001397.1, forward strand.
ACCTGCCTGCCAAAAACTTTTCGGAATGGCTAATCTGTAAATATTATAGTTGTACGTTTTCTCTATTTAGTCTAGTCAACGAAAAGGTAGTAGAGGGAAATGGAAGGAACACAATTTTTGATTTTGTGACAATTAATTGGACTAGTTAGAAGATAAACAGTCCCGACTCCTATGAGGTGAGCGGGATGCGGGGGAGCACGTAGAAGGTATCTTTTTTCGGTTTTCGCTTATATCTCGAAACCTATGAGTCCTAGCGATATAAAATTCTATACGAAATTAAAGCTAACAAAATGTGCTACAAGATTGATACCATATATTTTGTCGCTACGTCTCATAGTTTCCGAGATGTCAGCGCTCAAAAATAGCTTATTGTTGACAAAAACATTTTTGCGTCACTTTAGTAACGCTTCAGCCCTTCTTCCTACGAAAACGTGATAAGAAAGGAAGTTGAAGAATTTAAAAATTTTAACCGTACTTATCTTTAACCATTCAAAAATTAAAGCAATTTTAACTTTATGTGTAAATTTTGAGATTTTGCAGAAAACTTTTTTATCAACTGCTCTAACTCTATAATATAAACTATTATATATACGTATTTACATAATAGTATGTATTACATAATATATTTTCAGGTACATATGTAGTTCTTTAAAAGTAATATTGTTTAGGGTCGTTGAATACTATTTTCGACACCCCGAATCTAATGGGACCACTTTGAGAGCTCCATGTCTCTCCCCTAAAGAAATACTATGACTATATAATATGATGAAAACTTTCAGATAAATTGCCTTTTAACGACTGAATCTATGACGGCAATTCTAGAAATAATTTTAATTGATTACAAATTGTGCGGGAATTGTACTTTCTTATGGCCTTTCTTTTTCGGAAAGACATAATTAAGTTTGCAAGGAGGCGAAGTCGTAAGCTCTAGTTTACAGATCAACAAAGAGTTGGTATTTTTATGGTCTTTATGTTCTGTGTTATAGCCTTTGTTATGGTGTTTATGGTATTTTTGTCGGTTTTATGGATTTTTTGTCTTTATGTGCTTTTTATGACCTTCTTATGGTCTTTTTATGGACTGTGTGAACGTTTTTAATTGTATTTATGTTTTTTTTTTACAGTTCGAATACAACCATTGGCGTTTGTTATTTACGTGAGTTATTCCAATCCCCGTCGTCATTTGTTATAAATAAAGACGTCAGGCAAAACAAATATTATCTATTCTATATAATGCCCACATAGACCATTTAAACTTACACTTAATCCAGAGCTAAGGCATAACACAAGAGATGAGGGAATCCGTTTTTTGCGCTTTTCCACATTCAATACGTACTCACTTCTTGCTCTGATTTTCTGTACTAAGGTAGTGTTTACTGCAGCTCATGCCAGTCTCACCTTATGGGTCCTTATTTCTTCTTGTTAACCATCTGTCCCTTCGTTCGTCAACCCTGACCAGGAAGACAAACTTTACTATCTTTAACCACCTATTATCATTAAAAGAAACAGATCTATGAAAATTTACTAATAGATAGTAAAACCTTGACCAGAAAACCCTGCTAATTACTTGATCTCGTGTCTTCAAGATAAGTTGAATTTCTTTAGACAGTGATCATTTTATCTAGCAAAGAACTTCATACCAAACTACATACGATACATTTGTGTTACTTTTTTACTTTATTAAACAGGGTTCCTACTGTAGCAAACAGAAGCAGCGCCTTTAACCACTGTGCCACTTGACTGTGCTCCTCTCGCAACATACGCAATTCACTGCAAATTAGATACTATTAAATTTACACTGTTGAAGCAGAGCTACGGCGAAAAGCTGGAGAATGGCTACTATCAACAAAACGATGAAAAAGTCAGAAGTACCAATTCATGTGAAAATATGCTAGAGTGATTGTGTGGCCGCTCAATATACCACAAGATTTGAGGTCGTTGGATTAAGAAAGAATATAAATACAAACATATTAAAGTGACATAGCCTAGGTTTCTAAATTCCATTGACATTTTTCTATTAGTTACTATAAGTAAATATTGAGCTTGACTTGTGAGAAGGTAGATTAATAAAATAAAACTTGAAGGCATAATCTCACAACTAACACGTTTATTAACTGAAACGCGTTTCAATTAATAAACGTATTGTGAGATTCTATGTTCAAGTTTTATTTTATCAATATTAGTTACTAGTTAGTCGAGTGATAGAAACGAAACAAAATGTTACAAAACTTTATTTTATATAAAACCGATGATTTTAAATTTTTTAGCAGTTCAAGAAAATTTGGGAGACAATACTAAGGCATTAAGAGACAAGAGGTTGAATGCAATAATTTAAATATTGCAAAACACTAGTGATATAATGAAGCCATGAAAATAACCACGTTTATCTCAGACGATCTGAGGCTAATTTGGACAATTATTTCGCCTTTATAATATTGAACGTGGGTGAGATAATCTCAGAAACTATTCAACCGATTTAGTAGAACAATTTCCCTTACGAAAGTATGCATTCTTTAGATTGAATTAGACTTTAGGTTTACAAATCTAGGGCAAGCTCATTCACCGGTACAAAAGCACAACTTCTAGTTAAATTAACTAAATTACAAGTGCCCTTTAAATTAACTAATTAATTTAACCCTTGCTGAGGAAGCGTGTAAGCAGGTAATTTATTACAAATTAAAAATAATTCTAGTTAAAAATAAAATTTTAAATGATTTGGTTAATTACATATCCCACCAGTGTCAGTGGAAGGATAAAATATGATCCCTCCAAGACATTGTTAAATCAACAGTTCCCACACGGCAGAGCGAAGCAAGCAAGAAGAGATCATGTATTAATGGTAATAGTGTTACAGTAGCTACAGTCTTTAATCACATAGTCTTGGAGCATTCAGTCATTTACAGTGTGCATAGAAATTGTTTGCAATCACAGCATGTCTAATCATTATAGCTTTCAATAATGTCTGTTCGATAAAAGATGAACCTTGGTATCGTAGAGCGGCGGTTCTCAATCTGTGGTACGCGTACCACCGGTGGTACGCGGGAACGTTGACGGTGGTACGCGAGCGTAATTAGAGTCAGAGAGAAACAATGCATATTGGCGACGGCGAGCGAGCGGCGACACGCTGAGATTCGTCACGGGAGGGGGAATCGCAGTGCCATACGGACCGTGACTACCCCCAGTCAGAGTTGCCAACCATAGTGATTTATCCTTAGAATTAGGGAAATTTTATGGCTTTTAGGGACTTAGGGATATTTTATTTAAAATCTCTATATTCTAGGGATTTCTATTCAACACAAAATGTTAGTTCACAAATTCTTATTTCTTTTTACTTTTTACGATCTTGTGTTCTTATTTTATGTACTTTGTGTTTCTCTTGCACCTAGACACGAATTTCTTCAGAACTTCGTGCATCTAGCACAGAATTATTGTGATTTTTTCAGTTGATTTAATTTGTGAACTGTGCTTGGCATGGACCATGAATATGTTAAAAGATAATTTGTTTTGTGCTAATATCTATAGATCTCTTATAAAATTACAACCTTACATTTTAATTTTATTCTTAAAACTTAGGGCTGCGTAAGCAAAAGCAGCTTGGATTCAAATCACAAATAAACGCAGCTTAACGTAAAACGGGGAAGTGTGAAGGTTATATTTTCTCTTTTCGTTTGAAAACAATGGAATTAAATTCCGATTCAGACGCTAGGTAGGTATTTTAGGAGTACCTAGATTGGATGATTTTCATTGCTTACTCTTTCAGTAACAATGCTGGACCAAGTACGTCAGTTAAAAAATTGAAAATAAGGCACCAAGCAAAAGATGAAAAAGGAGAATTTGTATAAAAAATAGATATTAGATAAGTCATTAAACAGCTGTTTTGATGATTCCTATTATTTAACAGAGATATATGTAGAAGGTACTCGTAAGAGATGTGTTTTCTCTTTAAATTATACTTTTTCATGGTTCCTATATTATTTTAGTTTTTAGGACATATTGTACCTACCTAGTTAATCCAAATATCTGCTTAGTTTCATTTTTTTTGAAAAATATATGTTTTTCGAAAGTCTTATGTTTTATGCTATTTTTTAAAACTAGGGACTTCTAGGGATTTTTCAAGAGCTCATATAGGGATTTTTTTTAACTCTGGTTGGCAACACTGCCCCCAGTCGAGTTATACACTTCGTTGGCGCCGAACGTTCTTACAGCTGCCTGCTTAGCAAGCATAACCAGCAAATTGAAGCGTTGTTGTTTCGTGTAGTTTGTGATTTTATTTCTCAGTGCGAATTTAATCAAGTTCAGTGTTATTAAATTGCTAATTGACGGACAGAAATGGATAAGTGGTTAGTGCGTCCTACGTGTGTTAGTTCTAAAAAGCAACGAACATTGTCGCCTAGCAAAGAAAATCCTGTTGTCGTAGTCTTAGATGTCGAGCAACCAAGCTGTTCCTCAACTTCCACACCATTGATTCAAACGTCCGAGAAGAACAAGAAATCAGCAAAACGTAAATATGATGAAAAATATTTATCGTTTGGTTTTACTTTTATTGGAAGTGTAAGTGAGCCTGTTCCACAGTGTGTTATTTGTTTGGAAACTTTGTCAAACCACTCAATGAAACCATCTCTCTTAATGCGACATTTTAACACCAAGCACTCCAATCTAAAAAACAAGTCTATAGATTTTTTTAAACGGAAAGAGTCGGAGTTGAGAGTAAACAAAACAGCAATCACATCATTTACGGGTTTGAACACTAGGGCTGTTGAAGCTTCATACAAGGTTAGTCTTAGAATTGCACAAGAACTAAAACCTCATACAATTGGAGAAACTTTAATTTTACCAGCAGCTAAGGACATTGTCTCCACACTTATAGGAGAAAAATAAGGAAAACAACTTGACGTCGTTTCCTTGTCTGATAGCACAGTTTCAAGAAGAATATCTGACATGGCTTCAAATGTAAAAGAAATTTTACTGAATAAAGTGAACAAAAGCAAATACTTTGCAATTCAAATAGACGAAACTACAGATATTACAAATTTGGCTCAGCTTTTGTGCTATGTTCGGTATGAAGACGAAAATGAAGTCGGTGAAGATATGTTGTTCTGTGAATCTTTATCAGCTCATACAACTGGGGAAGATATATTTGGTAAATTGAATGAGTTTGTGCTCAAGAATGGAATTGATTTCAAGAAATGTGTGGGTATATTAAGCACGGATGGTGCAGGAGCTATGACAGGAGCTCAAAGTCGATTAGTATCAAAACTAAAAAGGGAAGCTCCACAGGCGCAGCATATTCACTGCAGCCTTCACAGAGAAGCGCTTGTAATGAAACGATGTCCTGCAGATTTGAAAGTTGTTTTGAACGAGGCTGTAAAGACGGTGAATTTTATTAAAAGCAGAGCATTGAATTCACGCCTTTTTCACAATTTATGTGAAGAAATGGATAGTATTCATAAACAATTACTGCTTCACACCGAAGTTAGATGGCTATCAAGAGGAAAGGTGTTGGCTCGAGTGTTTGAGTTACGGCACGAGAGTTTCATTTTCTTGACGGATTCTGATTTTGAGCTGCGTAATCGTTTTACCAATGAACTATGGCTGTGTCGGTTGGCTTACTTGGCTGACATTTTCACTAAACTCAACGATGTCAACAGGAGTCTCCAAGGAACTTACAATACTCCTTTTCGGGTATGTGACAAAATTAATGCATTGAAACAAAAATCAACTTTGTGGACGATGAAGCAAAGAAAGGCAAGGTTTCACTTTTTCCCTCTCTTGGCACCTTTGTAGAAGAAAATGAGCTTCCACTTAGTAGGACAGTACTTAGTGACATAAGTGAACATTGTAATGTGTTGAAGGCAAATTTGAGCAAGTACTTCCCAGAAAACTTTGCGGAGCATTTATGGATGAAAAACCCTTTTATTGACGTCAAGAAGTTGGCAATCCCAGAAAATTTCTCAACAGCTGAAAAAGAGCAACTGCTCGAGTTAAATTGTGATTCAGATTTGAAGGAAGTGTTTAATCAAACAACCCTAATTGACTTTTGGATTCAAAGACGCCAAGACTACTATGAAATCGCCGACAAAGCAGTAACATTTTTACTGCCCTTTTCAACATCCTACTTATGTGAAGCTGGCTTCTCTTCCCTTCTATACCTCAAAAACAAGTATAGAAATAGACTGGCCTGTGTTGAGAATGACTTGCGTTTAAAACTTAGCCCAATCTCACCGAACATTGCAAGTTTTAGCAAATCATTACAAGCACACCCATCTCATTAATTTGTGTAAGAAACAATTTCTTTGTTTTTATATTTTGTTTACGAAATAAATTTTTTTGTTCTTTATCACGTTTATTTTCATTCGTCTTTACCAAATACTTATTTTTGTTTTTATAATTGAGCTTTATTTTTGCTTTCAAAATGATGCGTATTGGGAGAAGAATGTAAAATTTTACTACACTAATAATATTAAAAAAAAAAGTAGTACTTGGTAATTTGAATTTATTGATAAGCTAAAAAGAGCTTGCAAAAAACTACTTAACAATTCTTAAATTAACAAATATTCTCATGCACAACATTATTATTTTTATATCAGTGGTACGTGAAAATACCATTTTATAACAAGTGGTACGCCACCAAAAAAGTTTGAGAACCGCTGTCGTAGAGAATGTTTTATAATACAGTATGTTAGGCAGCTGATCCACACAGCAGAGCGAAGCAAGTAAGAAGAGATCATGCATTAAAGGTAATACTGTTACAGTAGCTACAGTCTTTAATCACATAGTCTTGGAGCATTCAGTCATTTACAGTGTGCATAGAAAATGTTGCAATCACAGCATGTCTAATCATTATACTATTATATTACGAAGTTACACTACGGATAAAAGGTAAAATTAGTTAATCATTACAGCTTGCAATAAATTCTGTTCTACAAAAGATGAATCTTGGTATCAAAGAGATGGGTTTGCGAGATGTGGGCGGCGAGCGGCACAGGCAGTATTGTTTTCTAATTGATTGGGTTCCTTTGTTAACACTGGTCAGTGTCCACCGCTCTAGATCAAACCCAGATAGATAATGTTTTGGCTAACGCTCGATTCTCATCATACTCTATACTTCCACTAAACATATGCCATGGGTTAAAAAAAGCTAAATTTGATATTTTTGTATTTATAATTTCATGGCATTCTAACGGCATTCTAAACTTGAATACAAAAGTTTAAGGAAATCCGATGATAAACAAAAAAGTTGCTAATTTTTTACTTTATACTTTCGTAATATTGCATTTTGTTTACTGTTTAAATCCCATGAAGGGTAAATATTTTCTGTAGTGGGACTGTTTACCATTATTATTTTCACAGGAATTATACATTTTGAAAATTCTACCACCCCGAATTACACCTGAACTTCTGGACAAAATTAAAAATCTCTTGGGCCTATGGTTGAAGATGCTTACATTATGATTTGCCTGCATTTGAAGTTTTCTTTAATAAACGATGCTTCACTCTATGTAGCCTACTTCGGTTAGTTGGGTGCACGCCCCAACGCCTTTGTTGAGGTCTTAACTTGCTTAAACGATAAAAAATGGGCTTCTCACTTAATATTTCCCCCAAAACTAACCCTTCATCCGACATCATCTCGTCGACTAATAGAGTGATGAAAATTAGGTGAGATATTTTAGAGGTTTGACAATTTGGATGCTTGTATCGTAGCCACCTTCATCAACGATAGATGCCACAACGCTTGCACCTGCTGGTGGCGCTCGCAGCCAACCGCTCACCACTCGCTTCTTGTATCATAGCCACCCTCATCAACGATATATGCCACGACGCTTGTACCTGTTAATGGCGCTCGCAGCCAACCGCTCACCACTCGCTGCTTGTATCAGAGCCACCCTCATCAACGATATATACCACGAAGCTTGTACCTGCTAGTGCCGATCGCAGCCAACCGCTCACCACTCGCTGCTTGTATCATAGCCACCCTCATCAACGATATATGCCACGACGCTTGCACCTGTTAATGGCGCTCGCAGCCAACCGCTCACCACTCGCTGCTTGTATCATAGCCACCCTCATCAACGATATATGCCACGACGCTTGCACCTGTTAATGGCGCTCGCAGCCAACCGCTCACCACTCGCTGCTTGTATCATAGCCACCCTCATCAACGATATATGCCACGACGCTTGCACCTGTTAATGGCGCTCGCAGCCAACCGCTCACCACTCGCTGCTTGTATCATAGCCACCCTCATCAACGATATATGCCACGACGCTTGCACCTGCTGGTGGCGCTCTCAGCCAACCGCTCACCACTCGCTGCTTGTATCGTAGCCACCATCATCAACGATATATGCCACGACGCTTGCACCTGCTGGTGGCGCTCGCAGCCAGCCGCTCACCACTCGCTGCTTGTATCAGAGCCACCCTCATCAACGATATTAGCCACGACGATTGTACCTGTTAATGGCGCTCGCAGCCAACCGCTCACCACTCGCTGCTTGTATCAGAGCCACCCTCATCAACGATATATACCACGACGCTTGTACCTGCTAGTGCCGTTCGCAGCCAACCGCTCACCACTCGCTGCTTGTATCGTAGCCACCACCAACGCTTGATGCCACGCCGCTTGCACCTGCTGGTGCCGCTCACAGCCAACCGCTCACCACTCGCAGCTTGTATCGCAGCTAAGGCTTAAGCGTCTCCTATAATCCACACCTTTCTAAAACAGCAAAAACATGCACTTCGTAATAACCTGTTTCGGACGTCGTTTATAAACTTAAAAAGTTGTGAAACCTCTTAAATTGTTCTTAAAGTCTTGGGCTTTAGTCTTATACCTCATAATTGAAAGAAATCCTCGGCAACTCATTTAAATACAAGGTTTGATTAAGTAAACATTGATTATTTTTAATGCAATAATTTCCATATTTTTTATGATAACACCTAAATTTTTTTAATAATTTAAATTAATTTCCCCAAATAATAATTTATAAATAGAATCCGAAACACGTGATTAAGTATGCATGTTTCAACGATCTCGCCGCTTGAGATTCAATCCGGCTGTGACGCTACTACCAAAGCTACAAAAGTCGCCTCGTACACACACTCTAGCACAGAGTCGCTCTCACTCACGCACAGCTGAGTCATTATATTCCGTCTCACTACTTCCTCAAATAAGTGCTGTCTATCTGCTGGTGTTCGAGATTACTTTAAAAGTCCAGGCAACAAAATATAAAAAGAGGGCAAATAGGGGTAAGTTTATTTGTAGATTTGATTTTTAGTACCTTTATGAATTTTCGTTCTCCTAACACGAATCTGAAGTTTGCCGATCCAGGTTTTGCGTGGAAACGTGTTTTTATTATTATTATTATATGTATGCTGTTGCACACTACAACCTTTCGCGGTTAATAGTTGTAGCCTATCTGCTTGTAGATTGAAAAATGCTCAATTTTAAAGTGGAAGCTACTGACAAATTACTGTGAAAGTCATTATTATCTTTAGAAATAATTAGGTATATATTTAAACTATTTTTGTTTGGTAAGCAGTTTCATATCTTTAGTTTTACATATGTAAAATCTTTAGTGTGCAGAATGTGTTTATAAATTTTAACAGTTCTTCGCAAAATTATGCACTATTTAATTTGAGACGTTACATCACATTCTGCATTTTTATGTAGTAAAAGTTGTTAATTTAATATTTCCTCGATATTATGTAATAGTTATCTAACTTATATTATACTAGCTGGCCAGACCCGGCTTTGCACGGATAGACAAATCAAAGTTAAATGTATATTAACAAAAAATATATTATATCAATAAATATATTACACTATGTATTTCTTATGGGGATTTTTAGTAACTTTGACCCCCCAAACCTCCCCTAAAATTTAGATTTTTTTTAAAAGTCTTTCTTAGCGAGCATCTAGGGCCCTAGAGGAAGCTACATAATAAATTTCATTCCAATCCGTTCGGTGTTTCTTTTTAGTAACTTTAACCACCCCCCCAAACCCTCCTAAAATTTCGAATTTTTAAAACCCTTTCTTAGCGAGTACCTGAGGGCCCTAGAGGAAGCTACATACCAAATTTCATTCCAATCCGTTCGATGGTTTTTTGTAGTAACTTTGACCCCCCAAACCCCCCTAAAATTTTGAATTTTTTAAAACCCTTTCTTAGGGAGCACCTATGACCCTAGGGGAAGCTACATACAAAATTTCATTCCAATCCATTCGATGGTTTTAGAGAAATCGTGATTTTGTAACTTTGACCTCCCCAAAACCCCCTAAAATTTCGAATTTTCGGAAACCCTTTCTTAGTGCGCGTCTAGAGCCTATAAAGAGTATTAGTGCCAAATTTCACGTTTGTAGGCATCGTGGTTTTGGAGAAACTGTGATGAGTCAATGAGGCAATGGTATTTGGCTTTTATAAGTATAGATTACAAAGTGGAAATATTTCTATGTTTGTGACGATTTAACTCATAAACTTAACTTCTGATTGTGATGAAACTGATATTGATGTGTTAAGTATTACGACCTGAGACTAGTGGTTATGTTTAGTGGTTTGATATTATTTTATTTAAGATTTTGGCAGTAGTTGAAAAAGTTGAATATTTGTTTAAAGACCATACGTGCGAGATAAACCAACACTACGAAAGAAGTAGTCGTAGTAAAAGAAACTGCATACAATTTAATAATTCCAGCACTCAACTGAACCGCTGAAGGAGGTTTAGCGAATTTCCAAAATCAAGTTTATATGTTTTGGGGTCAACTATTTAGTAATACTAAAGCTTTGAATAGCTACCTGCGAGTATGAAATATTTCAGTAGAATTTGTTTGCATCTCAGCCTCTAGCCACGGCTTCGTTCCGCTCGCAAACTCCCAGCGGAAAATTATACAGATCGATTTCAAATAGATTTTCTAATCGAGACCCAATTACAGATTTTTCGATACAAAATATTTCATAATTTGTTTCATCTTTTCAGCTTACGGAATTAATTTGAAAGGAAGATGTAAAAATCAAGAAGATATTACACAGATAAAATGTATAACTGTTACCTAACGTTATTTCTTCGTTTAGTAACAATATTTTGTTTTTTGTTTTTGTTACTTTATTTGGAACGACTAATTTTTATACAAAAATTTATTTTTTAAGTTTGTAGAAACAAAATATCCTTGGTCTAAGACAACAAGACACCGGCCTATATTATTCAAGAGCAATTAGGCTATTCTTCTCTTATAGCCTACCCCCTCCATTCAAAGTTAGACGACACGACGCTTGTGCAATTCTCATCTAACTAGCCTGTTTTGGGATTAGGAGTGGGTGCGGGAGGCGGGGTACATGCTTTTAGATTGGTTTTGGTCGATAACATCAGGACATGATCATATTTAAAACTATTCCGAGTCGTCCACGATTCACGATATTAATATGGTAAAGTATCAACCACGGACTCGTGATCTCGGAACGTGACAATAGTGTCCAAATTTGTCCTAAAAATGTTGCAACTGTCTGAGAAAGAGTAACAATACTGAAAGTGTGCTAATTCTCAAACAAGAGCGCGCGTGCGCAATCCTCAGCCCTGCTTGCATGATTTCTCGCACTCAAAACACTTCGCCACTCCTTGTGTTTATAATTTCGCCGATGATTTCTTCTTCTCCATTGGTTTAAAATCGTACCAATATAAACCACAAATGTAATGTAACAGCTGATCGCAAAAGAAGAAGAAATCGACGAAATAAGATAGGCAGTGGTAAATTCGAAGGTTTAAATTGAATAGCTGTATGTAGCTACTGATGAAAATCACGTTGTGGTTCCTCATTTTATAAGTTGTATTAAAATAGTTTACTTGGTAATGCCTCTGAAATATGCGTTGCAAATCCTAATTTTGTAAGTTGTGTTAAATTAGTGTTCTTGGACCACATAAAATGGACATAGTGCTTTCGCATTTCTTCAAAATGTCTAAATTTCCTAACTTGGTTGATATGGTAATGAATGTAAAATGCGTCAAAGAAACGTGCGTTGGTTCAGACTAACCTAAAATTATGTTGTTAAATTTTTAATATAAATTAGCTGTTTAACTTTAATATTTAACAACAGATATTAAAATTATAACAAGGTAAGGATTTCTGAAAAGATCAAAAATAATAATTGAATTTAGGATTAAACCAATATAACCAACTATTTATATTTATGACAGTTTTCACTTCTAACGGCAGTCCCACTACTGCTTTTTAAATGTTTTAAGTTTTGCCACATTTATTAATCCGCACAAGTACCACACTCAACAATCAGTATATTGTATTATCCCGCTAGACTATTTTATCTCAAATAATCTTTTGCCTAAAATCAAATAAGCCATAAGACTTAAGGTCATTTAATAAGACTGACAGGTATTCAGAACGATTTTGAGAAAACCTGTTTACACAATTTTAAAAAACCTTCAATCCTTAATTATTTATTTATAATTATATGTGAAAATATGAGGTGGATTTTCGTCAACTCCACAAGACAGTGTAAGAAGTGATTTTCGAATCGGGGAATAAACAATGTTAGCGTTTTCAGAGTTCGTGAGTAAGTTGACTAAATTTAAATCAATGTTTATAGCATACCAGCTGCCCGATCCTGCTTTGCACGGATAGACAAATTAAAGTTAAATGTATATTAACAAAAAATATATTATATATATAAATATATTAAACTATGTATTTCTTACGGGGATTATTAGTAACTTTAACCCCCCTAAACCTCTCCTAAAATTTCGAACTTTTTGAAAATCTTTCTTAGATAGCACCTATGGCCCTAGAGGAAGCTACATACCAAATTTCGTTCCAATCCGTTCAGTAGTTTTTCAGAAATCGTGATCAGTGAGTTAGTGGATTTGACTTTTATATATATATATTATAGATTACGGAATAGGATTTCAGGTCAAATCTGAACAAAAACATTACCTAATCAAATTGTTAAACGTTTGGTAGCACAGTGAACAGAATCAAGAGTGTATTTAGGTGTAAGTTAAACGTCGTATGTGCTTTATTTATAATTTCTAAATTATTTTTGGATTTCAATCAAAACAATTTAATCCTCAATATATTTTCATCCGTCAAGAAGATACACATTTTGGTTGCGGCTCGGCAGGAGTGAAATAATATTTTTGATTTGACTGCAGCCCTCCAAGCGGCAGAGCTCAACTAACACTACTAGCTTCCGCTTGCAAGTATATAAAGGCAGTTTCATAACTGCGGGTCACCCAAAAGCCAATATTAAGTTGCAATACCCTTATTTACAGGATATATTGGAAAAGCTATACATTTTATTAAACAAGCTCTCTCACACATATTCAAAACTAACACATATATTATTTTTTTTTTAGTATTCCTCCGCGACGAAATTATTGTAATAACCACCAGAGTGCAGAGTAAACATTCGAGTAGGAACATAAATTCGGCGAGGACATTCTTCAACAAAAATTGTTTTTTTCGCCATGAATAATGAAAATTTAAGTCAATTTTACTGAAAGGTTTTTTTTTAATGTGGTGATTCTTTTACATTTTTAATATTTGCATTATTGAGAAAGAAAGAAAATCGAAAACTTTGATTTTGAGCTAATACAAAAATAAAATATAGTTCAAAACAAATTTAAAAACGAAACAAAACCATAACCCCATTCAGATCGTCCCAACCTTCAAAATTAGATATTCAGAATAATTTTCTGATCATTAGTAATCGATCAATCTTATTACGCGTGTAACATTGCTTTTATGGGCATTGAAATCCAAAATGGTCATAGGCCCGCCGAACCTTAAAACCAAAATATATACATTTTATAGGACAATGTCAGACATCAACTTATGACATTTTATTTATTGGGTTAAACATTCCGTAAAAGGTTTTTATGAAAATTCACATGTAAAACTTTTAAAGAAGTACCTAGTACATAATGATTTGGATATCGTGAAGTGAGCACAATTCTTTTGTTCAGACAGCCTCGCGTCCTTGTGTTCATTTCTTTGTTATTATCACGATCGCGTCAATCAAGGTTGCAATAAAGTCGTATTGACACAATGTTACAATTACTATTGTTTTTGTATTTTTGTTTATCTTTTTGCTATAAATTTAATGGTAATGTTGCTTCATAGGGAAAATATGCTTATTTAAATTTTCAGTATAAACACAAATAAAATAATTCGACGAGCAAATTTCCATCTTTTGTCAACTAAGATTTTGAAACCAGGCCTAAATGTAGTAAAAATTATTGCAGGATTAACATAACTTCAATGCAATATTTCAGAAATGAGCCAGGCCTATATTACATTACAAAGTTGACTATTAGAATTTATCCATCTTTGCCAAGTTTACCTTTTTCTTGACAAAATAAATTGTTAAATCAGGCCCAATTTATTATAATTCCAACGTGCTAAAACAGTATAAATTAGCTTGTCTTTTAACAGTAATTAAAAACTATCTAATGAACAGCTGATTTTGGATAATACTCAATCTCAGTTCTATTCCTCTCTATTTCCAACGTGCTAAAAGAGTATAAATTAGCTTGTTTATAAACAGCTGTTTTGATCGCTTTATTCACTATTTCGTTGTTATTTTGTAACCAACATGGCAACCCAAGACCCTATGTTACAATTTTTCAACTTTTAAATTAGATTTTCTCAAAAAATTGCGTTTTTACACGAAATACAACTATTAATATGGGTGTACTTAAAAATCAAAACTACACCTAAATACAAAATTTCTTTGAATTCGTTAGAGCCGTTTTTGAGATCCGCGACAGATACAAAGATACAAGAATTGCTCATTTAAAGTAATATGATTATACATCAAGAAAGATAAAAATATAATTTTCAAATGATTTTTATTACATATTCACATATCAAATATTGTAAATGTTTTAAATAATAATATTATAAAATAGTCAAATAATAATCAAAAATTTAGATACGGTTTTATAAAACTGCAGGCCTACTTTTTTGTATTTATATGCATTATTATATATAGAAATAAAGATAAAAATATTATCTTTTAATTGATTTAGAAATTATTAATATTACAATGAAAAAACTAATAATCGAATATGTTTATATATTGTACAAATGTTTTTGAAGCTAAACGAATTTGTATCTCTTCTTTAAATTTGTATAAATTAATACATTGATGATAAAAGGTTGTATTTATATTCATTTTATAACCTTAAAACATATCTTATAACGTATTACAGAATACATTAATTATATTATAACTTATATTTTAAAAAATACACTTCACAAGACATTATATTTTCGATTGAATTTGTAAATATACCCCCGAAGTATAATCTACGATAGGTTTTGTTTATGTATTACAGATGACGGGTGAAATTATATGGCTTATGAGATTGTTTCTGTTATATTGTTGCTCACAACAATGGACGTCCACTCGCTTTTATAGGAGTTGATTTCATAAAGCTTAAACATATATACGGATGTGAATGAGCTGTTCAAACATAGGAGCTGTCATTGCGGTACATAGGTCATTTAGATATGAAAAATAAGTGCTATTAGTTGGATGGATTTATTATATAAAGTTTGTTGTTTTTAATTAGTATTTATATAAATGATGTATTTCTGACGTGTAGGTAATTAATCTGCCTGTGATTTTTCACGGGGGCTTACTAGATATAAAATAATCTAAATTCCCGAGGAAAGTATGTGGTATTAATTGCACAATATTTACACCATTTGACAATAGGAAAACAGAAACTATTGTTTCTAACAATAGTCAGGACCGAGGTATTCGGAAGCGAGAGCCTACAAAGACTGGCTTGGGGTGAGCGAACCTCTCCTGGCATCATCACAAATGCATCCTCTCGGATAGGAAGTGGAAAGCATCAGATGACTGACGCGTTTTACAAACTGAAATAGAGTTCCAAGTTCAATGCCTTCACAATAATTAACCGTTCAGCCACGGCTATTTGAAGAATGTACACATTCGGAGACGCAGCGGTGCATTTAACTTAATAATAGTTGATCTATCGAGGAAGCGTTCTGATTTAATGGAATTGTTTACGTTATATATCGTCAAAGATTTTTTTCCCCAACGTAGATAAACGGCGATAGATAAATGGGAACGCATTTTTTTCTCGTTTTAATGTTGGCAATATTATTATATTCAACTTGGAAGGAATGCTGAATGACACTTGGTACAAGCTGAAAATTTCTATTGTAATTTATTACTGAATTATATTTTGCCAGCATTCAGAGGTTTGTATAAATTTTCACTACTTTCATTGAGTTAATTGAAAAAGTGTGAAAAATAAATTTGTAGGATAGCTTTAAATAAAGTTGTTTGAGAAATAAACTTGTAATAGTATGTTGTTTTATTATTTTTACTGGTTGTCACGATGACTATGTTAACCGATTCAAAATGTAAAGAGGGATGAAATTAAATGAAAAATGGAAATGACAATGAGCGGTGATCTATATATAGCTACTTTGTATTACATAGCATAGTTTATTAGCGAATTTCCATAGGAAAGATGCAGTGACATTTATGGTGAGACCTAAGGTCGGGAGTAGTAAACGAGCGCCAAACATGGCCCCCAAAACAATTTTTTAGAGGTATATGTGTAGAGGGGAGAGTGTGTTCGCACTCTAACGGTCGCATTTACGTCCGATTTGGTCCAAATTGGTTTTCTAAGTCGCTCGAACAATCCAATAACTGGAAGCAAGTTTTTTGACTGGAAGTAACCATTTTTTTAGATTCTTCGTACTAAAATTAATATGTTTTGGAGTTTATCTAAAAAAATATATTTAGGAGATTATTCTGCACGTTTAGTTTTTTACACGATCTTATAACTCGTCTCGTTCTCCCAAAATCGACGAAAACGTAAAATACCGTAAAAAATTAACCTGTATGTTTTACCTCGCGAAGCTATTTTGTCCTCTGCGAGCTAACGAAGCAATCCATAATCCTAGGACGATAGGTCGAACAAACGAGCGGAACAAAGCAGCGCGTGAGAACTATTTTTTGTTTGTGTTGTTAAAAAAAACTTTTTTTGTAAAAAATAAAACCTGATTCTAAATTTTCTAAGATGGTTGATATGGTAATTAATGTAAATGCATTCAACAAACGGGTGTTGGTTCAGAATAGGCCACCGTTAGAACTGTGTAGTCAAACCTTTTATTCAAATCAGCTGTTTTATCTGTTATAGGGCTGGGGGTAAACTACCGTATTTTAACCCTTTTCAACCATTAAAATCAATATTTCGCAAAATTCTTTCTTAGTGCACTTCTACATAGTGGTATGAATGTAGGTCTATCCTGAAACTTGTAAGTAACTTGTTATCATAGCTTTGGATGTACGTTGATCATGAATCAGCTAGTTAGTCAGAACGTCTTCTTTTATAGGCCTATATATAGATTTAATTGGTCGATATTGAGTTAATAAATTAATAAGAGTTTAATAGTCGATATTTAATAGTTAATAAAAACCTAAGATTTACTATTAGTTAACTTAATGAAGGATTAAATAATTTAATGACTGCTCTAGAAACGAGTTATCATTAACCAACTGTCATTACACTGATTTGAATAAAAACCGCGAACCACAAAACAAGGAACAAAAACAATAACTAAACTACTAAA
The DNA here is from genome assembly GCA_018207615.1 of Philaenus spumarius. Taxonomy (NCBI): domain Eukaryota; kingdom Metazoa; phylum Arthropoda; class Insecta; order Hemiptera; family Aphrophoridae; genus Philaenus; species Philaenus spumarius. Next base: position 152,378 of record JAGFPH010001397.1, read on the forward strand.
TTGTAAGTTATGTTAAAACCTTATTGTTATGAGTAGTGTTAAAACCTTCTGAGGATGATGACCATGTCATCGAAATGTACATAAGGGTAACGTATTAAACATAACTTACAATTTAGTTGTTTAGTTGTTGTTTTTGTTTTGTGGTTCGTGGTTTTTATTCAAATCAGTGTGAATTTGTCGCCACAGTGCTCTTTTATTTGTTTAACAGTCAATTAGTTTAATAATAATTAGTGACGTATACTATTCAATCAACGAAGTTGACACAATGCATACATTTATAAAACAGTTCTTAAATAAATGTAAGCCCATGCTTAGTTTACTTATTTTCCTTATGTAGGCCAAAATACTTTTTTCTTTTACTGAGATGTGATTAGTTATTTTTTATTTTGCGTAGTTTAGTTTTCATTTTTAATTATTAGTGTCATTTTGTTTATACTTTTGTTTATTTATGCTCTTATATAGACCTAAACGGTATTTGCAATATGTGGCCCTAATGTGTAAACGTTGGGTCATTTTGTTGTAATCAAAAGAATAAATAAATATAATTGATAGAAAGTTAAAAAACATCAGTCACTCATCATAAAATCTAAAATATACTTTATAATCGACGGTTTTAAAAGATGTTGTTCTCAGAAGGGCTTAAAACTCCATGATGCTTCTATTTTTTTAAATGTTTACCCCCGTAAGTTTTTAGAGCCCGAAATGGGAAGTTGCACTGGGGCCCAGAAATACTCTCAAAGGCCTGGAACCAATTAAGGTATACATGCATTACTACTCCAAACTGGAAGCACATGTAAGGTGTTACCGACAGAATAATATGACACCAATGAAGGAAGGTTTCGTTTAAACCTGACAGGATCCAACACCGATTCGGTCCACATTAAGACAATCGAAATATCCCTTAATCGATACCACGGCATATGCGATACTGAAGACTAAATACCAAACCGCCGCTTAAGATCTGACCGCAGCTCCTAAACGATCGTATTACGCAAGCCCAAACTGCATTAAACGCCTACACAGTTATAACTGGCGCAGCGATGAATTGTTTGTTAATTGAAAAGCCGCAAGTAGAGCCGAGGTCCGTGGGATGTTGGGAGCGGTGAAAGTTGGACAGCTGATCGTAAATTTGAAAATCACAGAGTTGCAGCTTCATTTCCGTTCACAGTTAAGAAACTGTACAGATATTTCGCGTAATTTATCACACTAACATAAACAGAACAAAATACTGCGAGAGCAGCGGCTGTTTCGTTAAAACCTGAAACAAAGCTCTACCCTTCTTTCTGCATTTTACTTAATGCGAGCTACTCTAATCCCCCGCTTCACTAGCCTAACAGGGAAGTAAAGACGTTAAAGCCAAGAACAGAGAAATTCCTATAAGTGTTAATTTTTAATATCTATAAAATACTTGATTTATTTATCCTATTACTTTAAATGATCAATTCTTGTATCTATCTTTGTATCTTTGTATATGTCGCGGATCTCGAAATCGGCTCTAACGATTTTGATGAAAATTTGCATACAGGGGTTATTTGACGTCAGAAATTGAATGCGCTAGGTCTTACGTCTTCAAAAACGCGCATAAAGTTTGAAAAATGGGCATAAAATTTAAAATCTGAACTTCTTTTTATACCGCCTTTCAAGTTACTTAGAAGGCGAAAAGGTACAGCTTCTTTTTATACCTCCTTCAAAGTCACCAAATATTCGAATAGTTTCATTATAGATACAATACAGATGTTAAAAATACTGAACGATGCTCGGTCACCCGGGTAGAAACGAGCCAAAGATTAGCGAGCGAAGCGAAACAGCCATCTGAGACCGTAGGCTGAGGCGGGTTTGGGACGCGAAGCGTCCAGGGGCAGAGCCCCTAGTTTAGATTAAATTAAGAAACACAATTAAATTACGAACCACTCTCATGTAATTCCTGTGGTTTATAAGATCCGAATTTCCTACCAATGATACATAAAATATTGTCTTCTTCTTCTTTTGTGACATTTTGTTTTTTAACTAATAGGTAATCTCAATAAATCTACAGAACTATAATACACCATAAGCATTAAATACTCAGTGAACTGAAAACAAACATTATCTATATAAATAAAAATGTAAAATATTAATTTGTTAAAAATCTCAAATCTCCTAAAGAACTTCGTCGCTTGCTTTGACATATACACCCAGGTACAAAGGAGCCGAAGATTAGCGCCATTAGAGAGTTTTCCAACTACGAGCGAAGCGAAGCAGCCATCTGAAGCCGTTCTGAGGCCATCCAGCGAAGCGTCCAGGGGCAGAGCCCCTAGTATTATATAAAACTAAGGGCTCCCGCTCTGGTCACTTCATTCGACAACCCCAGCAGTGACTAAAACAGGTTACGTTATTGGTTAATCTAAAATTTTCACTTAAATGATGATATATCTTATGCAAGAGGCACTTAGATCGGGTTAGGGATAGTAGGTGCGGAATTATAGATCCTGATGCATTTACAGTAGGGCCAGGTTTTTTTTAAATAACCTAAAAACGCTGTTGGTTATAAAACGAATTATAAATTTACCAAGTAGGTTGCTATGGTAATAAATGTAAATGCTTTCAAGAAATGTGAATTGGTTCAGTATAGACTTAACTAAAGCATTGTGTCACGATTTTGATCAGAATCACCTGTTTTTGTTTATAATATGTAACAATAGAAATGTGAATTATGAGTCTTTTTCAGTTATTTTTGTTTGTGTTTGCTTTTATTTTGCCAACCTAACCTAAAAATGGTGTTGGTTGTGAGAAATAATAAACTGCATCTGAATCAAACAGTTTTTACTAAGTTTTTCACCCGAAAAAAGCAGTTTTATCAGTTATATGGCTCAGAGTGAAGCCCGAATGTTCACTATTTTTGCACTTTAAAAATAAAAAATTTGCAAAACCCTTTCTTAGTGTGCGTTTTTGACCATATAAGAAACAACCTTTAAATTTTCACATTTGTATCCACATGTAGTTTTTGCTCCATGTTGATTATAATTAGCCTATGTAGTCATTCAGTCAGGGCAAAGCCACTTACATATTTTCTCTGTGTAGGCTATACTCTGATATTTTCACGGAAATGAAGATTGAGCGATGACCTATTCATAGCTAATGTAAGCCAGATATCGAAATAGACACGACCAACCCCTGCGATGCGGCATGATTATAATTCGAATTGCGGCATGCTTTGTAATTTCACCACTAATATTGAAATAACAAAAAATAACATTTCAAACAAATTGTTATATTACCAACTAAAGGAAACAATATAATATGTGATACCAGATGTTTGACATATAATACAGTAAGCCTTTTGTTTGCTTTTACCTAATCTAAAAAAATGTTAGTTATGAAGAATAATTACCTGATTATAAATTTTCCGAAGAGGTTGCAAATAAACTTGTTTTGTTTCACCTAACTAAAAACGTCTGACCTAAAATTATGTTAAGCTTTTGTTTCAAATCAGCCGTTTTATTTATGTGTAACAACAGATGTTTGAATTGAATTATAATACAGTAAGAATTTTTCTTCGATTTGTATTAGTGTTTGCTTTTAGTTTAACATGCTGTTGGTTGTATTAGTCTATTAAGTTACAAGCCCGGTAAATAGGGGTTTTCAGTGCGAGCAAGATAGTTCCCGCGCTTGGCGTAACAACTTGGAAAAACTTACCGGTCGAGTTAGGTACGATACTTTTCACTATACTACACCGAAAAAGTAACATACTTTTAATTAAAACATCATTTTATTTAAAAAAAACTTGTTTGATTTTTCTGTTATATTTCCATTGACAAAATCAATCAGCTGTTTACATAAAACTTATATGTTTTTTATTACGTTTTTTATTAGGCCTACGTACTATTTTTAGTAGTAACCTAGCAACTAAACATACTGTGACTAAATACTATAGGTTAGAACTTCAGGCTATTTTTTATTATTCTTGCATTTCTGTTGTTTACTAAAACAATACCTAACCTAGTAACTTTTAAAAAAACGGTGGCCTCCGTATAATACGTAAGTACCCTTATATGTTTATTCTTATTTTGTAAAATCAGCTGTTAAATAAAACTGATACATTCATTCTTATTCGTAAAATTAGCTGTACCGAAAACATCACGCCCCATGCTCTTTGGATGTGTTTATTTTGTGAAAAGTAAAAAGATTGCAAGCTATCAAGTCTCATTACAATATCAGATTCGCTGAGGAAGAATTAATTTTAGCTGTGGGTTTCTTTTAATTTTTAGTTTTAAAAAATAGTAATCGGTACAAAAAACGTTAATTTTTTTAACATTTTTGTAAATATCGTTTTAATGGATACAGATTTAAAACTTATTTCAGTAAATATTAAATAAATATAGACAAATAGACAGAAAACAAGGAGGCTAAGTTGTAATTAATCTATATACATAAAATCCTAATACCACTCACTCACTGACTCATCACGAAATCTCAAAAACTACTGAATGGATTGCAATGAAATTTGATATGTAGCTTCCTGTAGGGCCGTGGGTGCTCGCTAAGAAAGGTTTTCAAAAAATTCGAAATTTTAGGGGGCGTCAAAGTTACTAAATCACGATTTCTCCAAAACTACCAAACGGATTGGAATGAAATTTGGTATGTAGCTTTCTCTAGGGCCGTAGGTGCTCGCTAAGAAAGATTTTTAAAAAATTCAACATTTTAGGGGGGTTTTGGGGGAGGGAGTCAAAGTTACTAAAAAACCACCGAACGGATTAAGATGAAATTTGGTTTGTAGCTTCCTCTAGGGCCCTAGGTGCTCGCTAAGGAAGGTTTCAAAAAATTCGAAATTTTAAGGGGGTTTGGGGTTGTCAAAGTTACTAAAAATTCCCATAAGAAATATATAGTGTAATATATTTATTGATATATTTTTGTTGTTGTTAATATACATTTAACTTTGATTTGTCTATCCGTGCAAAGCCGGATTGGGCCAGCTAGTGTTTTAATATAATGAACTCTACAAAACACATACACGTTTAGTACTGTTTTCCGCATTTAAATGTTTTGGTGATAAAATTGCCTGCTACAAATACAACACGCCACTATAATAGCTTCATTTTTTTAAACTTAAGTACAGTATTACTTTTTCTCGTACGTAAGTTATTGAAAAACAGAAAAAAAAATGTACCTGAATTAAACTATTAGGAACTGGCTTAAATGGTGTGCAATACCACTCCAGTAAATGCATTAAATTCAGTGAGAAGAGCTGTTCTAGGGAATATCGCTTGTTACTTTTATTTTTTTTTTTAAACGACAATTAATTTACAAGTGCTTGTTGGTTGAGGTATTGTCACGTGGTTTGGTTTTATTGTTTACCTTTTTTACAATACACGTTGTATGATCACAAACCATAACCTGTTTGAAACCATAACAATAATTTTACCGGCCAAGCATTCATTGCAACATGTACTTATTTTAGTTAAAACCCATAAAGCCAAATAAGGAGCCGATATGGTGCCAATACTAGCACCAGTACATAGCGTGAAAATGTATACAACAAATTACGATTTCAATTAAGCGGCCAAGTATGGCAACTCTGGTCGCGCACCTGGCTAAACAATGGGGTTAGAGTAACGCGAATACTGTAGCGCTAGCGCATAATGTCCTTATACATCTTGGTACATGGCCTCTATGTAACCGTGTTTTATTTAGCTATGTTATATATGGTGGAAGAAAAGCTTTCCTTGCTGGTATGTTTACCGGCATCCGTAAATAATATTAAAAACTAATTTGAAAATAATTCGATTACGCAACTGAAAGGCTGACGGGTGTTGAGGAATTTCCAAAATTAAGTTTATATATTTTAGGGTTTCAACCAACTATTTGGGGCGTTGAACAGCTGCCTGCGTGTACGAAATATATTAGTAGAATTTGTTTGCACCTCAGCCTACAAGCCCGGCACACGCCGGTTCCAAATCGGAAGTAAAATGCTGCCGTTACATTGCGAACGAAATATTTAATGACATCCCACAACGTGTTCTGAGGACCATGATCGTTGCTCATACCTTATGTCTCACCATAATAGTCACTGCTCATCTTTCCTATGGAAATTTGATAAAAATGTTTTTTAATGTGAGACCTTTAAAACTAGCATTCGAAAATAAAAACAAAATACCACCCAAAAATATGTGAAGTACCTGATTTGGAAACTTTAATTAATGTACCAAGGGTGCAAAGTTGAGTTGCCGTTACAGTTTATTGACGGTAATTATA
>JAGFPH010001397.1:159008-200886 GCA_018207615.1 Philaenus spumarius
TGTGAACCTCATCAAAAGAAAGTATAAACTAATCAATGATGTTCGGCGGTGGTTGGGAGTCGATATCTTAAGAAATGCGGAAAAAATTAGGGGGGGGGGGACATTTAAAACTCACCCGGTATAAGTAAACTTTGCACCCGCAATACATACACCGTTTTTCCTACAGCTGTATTTTAAATTAGTGTTTTAGTTTTTAAAAAGATCTATTTTACTAAACAATACGTGTTAACAGTACAATCTAGTTCGCAAACGTTCTGTATAATATTCCAGATAGTATTGTAGTTCACTTGTGTGCCACCAAGAGCAGTACAACTCTAAGCACAACAATTAACATTTTTTTAAACAGCCTACATCAGCTGTTTACTTTGCACCATGGGTTCCAAAGTATTGTTTTTACATACGCCGTGCGGTAAAGTAAAATCAAGAGGTATAATTACTTCACGCTGAACACATGTAGTTTAGTTTGCGAACTGCAGGCTACTTGCAAAAACGTACTTTGTTAAGTAGCTGCAGGAAAAATATTTTACAAGATTGTCAATACATGTAAATTAGTAGTGTTACTACTCAACCGTTTGCCCACAATACGTCTGAGACAGGTGAGCTATAATTTACCCAATAGAATTGTTTTTGTATATTTGGCGTTTTTATTTAATAATTTTTTTAAATATTTTAAGATAACTGAGTTATTGGCTAAAAACTGAAAACATAATTTTTTTGTATTGTCTATAGGCTACAACAATACAGAAACAAAAATCAACTCCTATAAAAGCGAGTGTAGGGCCTACATCAGCCCCATGAAAAATCACAGGCTTAATTAATTAGATACACATCAAAAATACATCATTAAAAATAAACTATTTAACACCGACCAACTTTATGTGGGTCTACCTAACAATGCTGAGAGGGATTTTCGACTCCTTACATGTGTACAATTATAGGGATTACTAATTGTAGGCCTGTTTTGTTAAAAGCTACTATTATTAGTATACATAATGTATTATTGTATATCAAGAAAGATACAAATATTATTGATTAATTGATTTTTATTTTTAAAGTTTTAAATATTATAAAATAGCCAAATGTTATAAATCTGCAGGTCTATTTGTAAAAAGCGTTATTTATACACATTATAACAAAATAAAGGTAAAAATACTATCGTTTAATTGCTTTTTATTTTATATTGATATATGAAATTATTTATAATTTATTAATATTACAATGAAAAATTAATAATCGAATATGTTTATATGTTTTACGAATATGTACGAATGCGTCCGACGTTAAGGGTCTTCTATACCTTGCATAAAACAGCAAAAATATGCACTTCGTATTACCGTGTTTCGGACACCGTTTTTCAACCTAAAAAGTTCTGAAACATTTTAAATTGTTCTTAAAGGCTTTGTGCTTTTGTCTTATACCTCATAATTGAAAGAAATCGTCGGCAACTCCTTTTAATCAACCGTTTAAATGAGTAAAAAACGATTATTTTTAACGCATTTTTTGGGAGTTTTAAGCAATAATTTCCATATTTTAAGGTAACACGTAAAAAATATAAAGCCTTCTTTATAACTTAAAGTAGTTTCCCAGATTATTAATTTATAAATAGAATCCGAAACACGGTAATACGAATGCATGTTTCAACGATTTTGCGGATTGAGTCAGACCTTTTGCATTGAAATCATACTGTACACTCGGGAGTTTTCTTCAAGGTAAAGAAGAGCCTTAAGCGAATGGGTTTCTCTTGTTTAAATTTGTATAAACGATTATATAGATGATAAAAGGTTGTATTTATGTTAATTTTATAACCTCAAAGCAAATCTTATAAAGTATTATAACAACGAATTAGTTCTATAACTCAAATTTAAAAAAAAAACTTCACAAGATATTATATATTATTGTTTGAAGTTGTAAACATAACCTCAAAGTATATTAATTTACGCCAGGTTTAGTTTATGTTATATTGTTACTCACAGAAGTACGGACGTACACACGCTTTCATAAGAGTTGATAGTCAAACATCAGAAATTACTAAATCAAGTTTTATATTTCTATCAACACTTTGAAGAATATGTTTGTATGCTAAAAGTTAAAATAATTTGACCGCGCAGCTGAACCGCTGAAGTGAGTTGAGCGAAATTCCAAAATTAAGTTTATACATTTTTGGGGGTTGAACCAACTAATTGGGAAATTAGTCTACTCACGAAGACGCTAAATAGCTGCCTACGAGTACGAAATATTTTAATAGAATTTGATTGCTTCCAGCTTCGACTCCGCGCAACGGGAAAACTCGACCTTGCGGCCTCGGGTTATGGAATGCTTCGCTTCGCTCGCAACGTACAAACTCGGCAGTTGGCCTAGTATCCCATGGTGAAACCATCACTTGGATTTGAACCGTGTACTTTTATGATATTTTACGTATTTATCGATTTTGGGGGAACCAAGCGAGCTATAAAGACGTGTAAAAAAACAAAATGTAAAAATAATATCCTATATTTAATTTTTTTACCGAAAATATTTATTCTAATACGAAAAGTATTTAATATTTTATTTCCTGTCCAAACGTGCTTCCGGTTGTTGGATTTTTTTAGCTAACAAACTCGTAACTTAGATAACCAAGTGTTTACCAAATTTAGACCAAATTAAATGTAAAATGCGGCCGTTAGAGTGCGAACACATATCTATATATATATAAAAGCCAAAACACACTGACTCACTGACTCACTCATCACGATTTCTCAAAAACTACCGAACGGATTGGAATGAAATTTGGTATGTAGCTTCCACTAGGGCCATAGGTGTTCACTAAGAAAGGGTTTGAAAAAATTCGAAATTTTAGGGGGGGTTTGGGGGGGGATCAAAGTTACTAAAAAATGACTTCTTCAAAACTACCGAACGGATTGGAATGAAATTTGGTGTGTAGCTTCCTCTAGGGCCATAGGTGCTCACTAAGAAAGAGTTTGAAAAAATTCAAAATTTTAGGGGGGGTTTGGGGAGATCAAAGTTATTAAAAAATGACTTCTTCAAAACTACCGAATGGATTTGAATGAAATTTGGTATGTAGCTTCCGCTAGGGCCATAGGTGCTCACTAAGAACGGGTTTGAAGAAATTCTAAATTTTAGGGGGGGTTTGGGGGGATCAAAGTTGTTAAAAAACGATTTCTTCAAAACTACGGATTGGATTGGAATGAAATTTGGTATGTAGCTTCCTCTAGGGCCATAGGTGATCACCAAGAAAGGGTTTGAAAAAATTCGACATTTTAGTGGGGGGGTTTGGGGGGATCAAAGTTATTAAAAACGGCTTCTTCAAAACTACCAAACGGATTGGAATGAAATTTGGTATATAGCTTTCTCTAGGGCCATAGGTGCTCACTAAGAAAAGGTATGAAAAATTTCGAAATTTTAGGAGGGGTTTGGGCGGATCAAAGTTACTAAAATCATAATTCCAGATCTTTTATTATTATGACAATAGTGCTTTTATTATTTAAGATCTATATATATAAAAGCCAAATACCATTCCCTGACTGAACACTTAAAAAGAATACAATTATGTTAAAAAGACTGAAAATACCAACCACCACGGGCAACGCCGTACGGGTCAGCTAGTGTACATATATACAGTACATAACAATTTTAATGACACTCCAAAACTTGTTCTGGGGACCCATGATCGCTGCTCATTTACTACTCCCGACCATTAGGTCTCACCATAAGGGCTACTGCAATAGCTCATCTTTCCTATTAAAACTCGCTATAATTATTATTATAGTAATAATCGGTTTGTTTAACTACTTATTCTTACAAACAGTCAAAATTAAAGAGCAGTTATACTGAGTAACTATAGTTTGTTTAGATACATTTAAAAATCCAATTATTTTGCAAAGATATCGTCGAATAAGATAGTTTTTGTTTTATAAATATGAAAATAAACACGATAAATTTCATTGAATCTTCAAACGAAAGATCGATCTTTCCCAAAGTCGAGACTATAATATCCGATTCCCATCTTCTGTCTTGTAACCAAACACCCGAATAACTCTTTAATGCCGAAGTGAAACTCTTCAAAATAATTAGAAGTTTGTCTGATTTACGTATTCGTGCATGAAAGCATCGTGAAAGCGCCGAAACATTGTACGATGTACGACAAGGCATTAATCTCGCGCTGCTATTATCGCACTAAGAATATCTTGGATTTAAGGCCGGGACCGGTTTTGTGTTTTTTTTAACATAAACAAGTCATCTAGAATCGCCCATCGGAACGGGTCGTTCATTCATAAAGGAAACAGGAAATTTCGAGGATCTGAGAAACTCCGACGACTTCTTGACCTTCTCGTAACGGCGTTTCGTCGAAATGTGTCGACCTTGTGGAGAGTATTCGTGCTCGCTGGAGTCGTGGAAGCTTTGTTACTATAAATCAAACCGGGATTACCTTGATGATCGGAAAGCCAATTATATAATCGGTAATTGAAATATCGATTTGTACATGGGTTTCGGATTGGCAGATATTTTTCCGTGCTGGCGGTGACCCTGAGGTAGTAGGTGTTTATGTTGTCAGGCTGATGGAATAACTCTGTTCAAATTATTTTTAATGAAGGCTGAAGGAGGTATCGGCTGTTTTAGGTTTTTTTTTTTAAATTTTGGAGCCTATCGATTTTATCTATTTCAAGAAAAATTTTAATTTCATACTTTTTCGTACATTAGCCTAAATTATTTTTAAACACGGTTTATAAGCAATCATCTTTACATATAAATAAAATTGTAGTGTCAGTGATTTCAAAATATAAGCTCTTTTCTAAGCCCATATAGTTTTTTACACATTAGCAAAACCTAAACAAACATTTATAAATTTGTTTTCTGTCTGTCTATTTGTTTGGCCTTGCTAATCTCCAGAATGGCTGAACCAATTTTGACAAAACTTTCATTAACATGTATAGGACTATTTAGAGAATATTTTAGGATACTTTTTATTCCGAAAATATATAAAATTTCTGTAAAAAAATTTAAAAAACTGAAAAATTATGAACAAAATTAGAGATTTTATTGACAAATGTTGGGGATACTGCGTGTCTATTTCGATCTCTTTCTTACATTATGTACAGGTCACAGCTACCCCCACCATCCAACTTAGATTCAAGTTCCTCTGTCCTAATCAATCATCATTTTTGTAAAAACGAATATTAAAAAAATTGTTTAGTGAAAAATTATAAATAAAATTAGGGATTTTTTGGACAAATGTTGGGGATAGGAGCCTACTTGTATATTTCAACCTCTGTTTTGCATTTTGTACAGTTTACAACTTCCCCCACCACCCAATTTATGTCCAAGTGCTTTTGTCCTAATAAATCATCATTTCCGTAAAAATAATACAATAATAAATACGTTTGCATTGGCACGACCCTACTGCACACCCTTATTTGTAATATTGCAATTTCAAAAACTTAGCTATGTAGGAATTCGACTGGCCAAAAATTCTTATTTAATGGACGTAATAATTATACTATCAATGATTAATAATCACGAAACTAAAATAACTACCAACGCTCAAAAGTATGGCTTTATTAAGCTGGCAAATAACAATATTTTAGTTATAAAGTTTTTGTTTAGTTTTCCATCCTTTCTAAAATTATCTACCACTAGGGGAACCCCCAGCGTGCTCCGCATGCCAACCCTGTTGGAACCTTCTATACACATAATCATGTTATGTTTTCTTTATAATAAAGGTGTAGGATTAATAATAACCAAAAAGCTAAGATGGTAAATAATGTTAAATGTTCAAATAAAATTATTTCGTATATTTGATAACAGCAATTATAATAAAGGTAAAAAGAATCAGCACGCCTCAGGTCACACTTTAATAAAAACCTAACCTAAAAGGTAGAAATACAAATAATTGCTTCAAAGTTTCAAATCAGCAGGTAATGGAAATATTAGAGCAAACAGCTGTTTTATATGTTATTTTATTCAATTGGTTGCTATGGTAATAAATGTAAATACATGTGTTGGTCCATCAGTCTAGGCCTAACCTACGATTTTTTTCCGACTACATTTACAAATATTGTAATAAAAATAGTAAACCTATTTATTCAATCGGTTCAGTAGTTCCAGAGACTTACCAGATATCCGTTATGTTTCACAGCAGGCCTACCTCCAAAATTGTTAAACTTCAGCTGGAGGGGGGGGGGGGGAAATCTCACTTCGAATAAGTTTGCAGATTGCTTATTTAGTAACAACGGTAAAAAAGTTGTAAGTTCCTTTTCATTCAGCACTAGTCAAACAAGATACGTCCGCCATCTTGAGTTAAGTGATTATCATTATTATTTCCGCTATCTTTTAAATCTTTACACATTGTAGCCTAGATAACTACTTACGATCATGCACAGGCAAAAGCGTTTGCGCAAATGCATATAATTGCGTTCAATCTGTGTTGATGTCTAGTTATTAATCTATGTATTATTTAAGAGGCTTTGTCCTGACTGAATGGCTGACTGACTGATATAGTATCGACGTGGAGCAAAAACTGCTTTAGATACAAATATCAAAATGGAAACTTAATTCTTTTGTGGTAATAGACGCACACTAAGAAAGGATTTTGCGAAATTTTCATTTTGAAGGGTCAAAACAGTGTACATTCTGATAAAACTGCTATTCGTATCAAAAGCTTGGCAATACATGCTCGTTTATTACATTCATTACCATATTATCAGCCAACTTAGCAAATTTAGAATGAATTTATTATTCACAACCAATAGTTTGTATAGGTTAGATTGACAAACTAGAAGCAAACACAAACAAAAATCAACGAAAAGTGCTTACTGTATTATAATTAAATTCAAACATCTGTTGTTACATATAAAATAGCGGATTTGAGTTAAGAACTTAACAAAATTTTAGGTTAGGCCTACAATAAACCAAAATAGGTTCATTTGCAAACAATTTTGAAAATTTATAATCCTGTAATAATTCTTCACAACTGACATTTTTTAATTTCTCACTAAACTATAGTATAGAGAAAGTATAGTGACCGCAAAAAAAATTGATTTTGAGATTTTTGTGGATCCATTTTGGGACCCCCTGAGGTCAAAAAAAGTGTTTTTTACAAAATGTCTGTCTGTATGTATACAAAGCTAGAGCGAAAACTATTCAATCGATGTCAAACAAATTTGCACCAGACATGTCAAGTAGGCCTGTATAGATGCACGAAAAACGGTTTTGAAATTTTTGAAAAACAACCCCCTTTTTGGCAAAAAAAAACCCCAAAAAACACAGTTATTATTTTTTTATATAAAAACGGCTCCAACGATTTTGATAAAATTTGGCTTATTTGTAGCCTTTAATGTACCCTACCATATGCAAAAAACAGCATCTTTCTAAAAATTCTCGTTTAGCTAATAATATTAAACTGATGTTGGGGGGTTTTTTTGCCATAAAGGGGGTTTATTGTTTCTAATTGACGTGTGTGGTGCAAATTTGTTCGAAATCGATCGAACAGTTTTCTCTCTAGTTAATAATAATAATATTTATTAGTTAATCTCTTAATAATTTAAATATGTTTGTGAGAAAGTATGTGCCAGTTCCTGGTACCGTTTATTGTATTAGGTAAAAGCAAACAGAAGGCTTACGGTATTATAAGACAAACTATTATATCGTTTACATATTATATCGATTCCTGTAGTTGGCAATATCAAAATTTGCTCGATGTGTTGATTATTTATTATTTAAATATCAATGGTATTTAAAATTACAATCCATGTCACAATTTGAATTACTGGGGTTGGTGGTGTCTATTTCGATCTCTGCCTTACATTAGCTATGCATAGGTCACCGCTCGCTCAATCGTAGTTTCTGTGATAATATCAGAGTATGCAATATTCTGTTTGCTTTGGCTTCACCATGGGACGCAGCCGCCACGAAGCGAGGCGAGCACCTACTGAACCCCAAGTTATCTATAATAATAACATCTATACAAATGAATGAAAAATATTCAAAATTTATTGACCTTTGCCTTTAATACCTTTAATTATCGTGCTGGGATTTTTAGGATTTTGGCAAATATTTATTTATTTATAACATTATGATCGGTCAGACCGTTTGGCCTTCCTCGTCTAATTTTTACTGGTTTATATTTTAACATAGCTTAAATTAATTCGGTTGGCTATGATTAAATACTTAGCTTTTTACAATCTTTTATAGGCTTGTTGAAATATAAAAATACAAAAATTAATACTTCGAGATTAAATATGTATTGCTTCATCTTGTACTTCTTGTAACCAAAACAACTCCCTAGTATCATAAAACAAACGACTGCATAAACTACACTGTACAGAGCCCCCATAAGCCATGTTATCCATACGACAGTCTCAGCTATACTAGCCAACTAAAAAAAACATCAACTCCCATGCAATGCTCGGTCAGTTGACGCAACCCGCTAGACAATAAACGCGATGTTCCCTGAAATGGTAGTAGCATGTCTATTCTCCCGTAAGACCTGTACTGCACGGTGAACGTGGAATCGAGTGTAGGACTTTAATACATTAAACAATCGGATACAAAAACTCCAAGTGATTAATCAGTATTTAGGGAATTTACCGTGCATGTCAGGACTCGGCAAATTGCAGCCAAATTACGTTCAATCATGACTGGTCGTAATTCTACATCTCAATCCTTGAACCCCTTTCCCCCTAATTTAGAAGGCTGCGACTTTCTTAAATTAAGACCACGGAACAATTTGAATCGTTAAAACCCATACATGGCTTCGTTGGAGATTTTTCGCGAATCAGTCTTGCTTGCTAATCGTAAGAGCCATACGGTTCTCAAAATAAATCGTGTACAAACAAAATACGCAATCTTTCTTGCAATTACTTAAAACCTTCTTTAATTTTTTAAGGAATTTTTTGTGAGCTCAGCCATGCTTTTATTTTTGGCCTATTTTGACGATTGATATGTTGTGGGATTTTTCTCATGTTGTTCCAAAATTCATTTGATTTATCCTCAATCACTACGGCTCTGCCCTTTGGGCATCAATCTTCCTATTTATATCGTATGAAAGAAATATTTTATTGAGTGTATGTCACATGTGTTTTATCTTAAGTAGTATTTAAGTGTCTCACTTAAATAAACACATGTCTTAAGTAATTAATTTCATTTAAATAAACAGATGTTTTAAGAAATTAAATATTTCTATTTGTAACCTATATCACTGTGTTGTCAACATTTTTATTTTTTCTAGGAGAGACCCCAGCGTGCTCCACACGCCTACGTCATTATAACCTTAAATACACTTATATTATTTTCTCTTTATAATAAAGGTGTAGGATTAATAATAACCTCAAAGCTAAGATTGTAGATAATGTTAAGTGTCCATGAAATTAGTCCGTATATTTTGTAACAGCAGTTATAATAAAGGTTAAAAAACCAGCAAGGGTTTGGTCTACCTCTCTTAATGCTAAGTCAAAGCAATGGAAGCAATAGAAAGTGTAAACAACAATATTTAATTAGTGAGCTTAGCACACTAGGAATAGTCTAATGGAAGAATTAGCCTTGAATCAATGATTAAACAAATAAAAGAGCACTATGGTGACAAAATCACACTGATTTAAATAAAAACCCCGATCCACAAAACAAGGAACAAAAACAATAAATAAACAACTAAATTGTAAGTTATGTTTAATACGTTACCCTTATGTACACTTAGATGACATGGTCATCATCCTCAGAGGGTTTTAACTAGGGAGTAGTGTTAAAACCCTCTGAGGATGATGACCATGTCATCGAAATGTACATAAGGGTAACGTATTAAACATAACTTACAATTTAGTTGTTTAGTTATTGTTTTTGTTCCTTGTTTTGTGTTTCGGGGTTTTTATTTAAATCAGTGTGAATCAATGATGTATTCACAAATGTATACATTCCAAAGAACTTTAAATTGGTTTACAACATACAACTTTAATGAAACAAAATGTGTACTTAATAGCGGAACTCCTTTACAAATGATTCAAATTAACTTTACCTTTTCTAATTTAAACAAAATAAAATGACTTTACAATTATTACAAGAAATAAATTGTACAATTCAACAATAACATAGAAAATGTAATATTGTTCATATAATGCTTTAAGCAAAAATAAAATGTACTTCGTGTCTGAACCTCAAACCTACAAAACTACAGTCTGACCTGCTATTGGTAGCAACGTAACTGAGCGTTGGCACTGAGCAACATGAACAGATTGTTTACGATATTAAAAATGTTTAAGTTTAATGGATACTGACGACCGTTAATAATAGTTCGAATTATAATATAAAAAACATTACAACCGTTTGACAACGTGCAATCTATAATTTGCACATAGTTAGAATGCGCACAGTTATGCAATCGTAATACACAGCGTGTAATTAGACCTCCAAAACCAATATGAACAAAACGCTCACTTCTTGAAACAGCTGCCCCAAAATCTGATTTCTCTGTTTGCAAACAACGTACTTTGATTAGGCCTACTTGAATCCAATCTACTCGATAGTAATCTTTAAGATAAGAAATATTGTCATGTCTGTTTACGCTTACCTAAACACAAACGTAACCTTAAAGTTAAAAATACAAATAATTGTATCAGATTTTGAAAACACCTGTTAATGGAAATGTTAGAGCAAACAGATGATTACTGTGCCAACAATAAACATATTTAATTATTATTTAGTATGTGTGCTCTCATTGCCGTAAAATATTTACTGTAGTTTGGGTTGTTTTACGTCTCGAGATGTATATAAAACACGAGTTTATTCGAAAGCAACGATGTGTCAAAACGCCAAAACAATCGACGAAGTTCTTTAGGGGATTTGAGATTTTTAGCAAATTAACATTTTACATTTTTATTTATATAGATTATGTTTATTTTCAGTTCGCTGAGTACTTAATGCTTATGGTGTATTATAGATGTGTAGATTTATTGAGATTATTAGTTAAAAACAAAATGTCATAAGAAGAAGACAATATGTACAATTGGAAACCAAGCAATGGCTAAGCATTGATAGTAACTAGTATTCAAAGATTTCCATACTTTAAAAATAACTTTGTCTCTAGTATAATACAGAAAAATGTGTTCAAATAAGACTAAATTGTTTTGTATATAAATTGCACGTTTTAATTCTTGTTTATTATTTACAGTAAGCATTCATTGTTGTTATTTTGTAATACACATAATGATGAATTTATATTTACGAATTTTCATTTAAATATGGACTGGAAAAATATTCAAAATCAAATCTCTCAAGATCACTTGATTTTTATCGTAAGCGTAAGCGAGGTCCTGTATCAAGACCTTTCGGCATTTCTTCTGCCTGTCTGTTTGCTACGCGATTACGACAAAAAGAGTTGTTCGATTTTTTTCAAATTTGGGATAAATGTCCCTTGAAGTCAGGAAATATGACGTATGTGTAGGGATTTTTGTAAAATAAACCCCTTTTAAAATTATTATACACCTTGTAAACGAGTCACAACGTATATAACACAGATACGTAACGGTAGACGATTAGTTAGTGTCCGTGGTTTAAGTTTATAGGATTCTTGGTTTGATCCCATGAATCAGTATCATTTTTTTTACTTTTTCAAATATTAATATGTGTCATAATCCTATATTGTCTGAATTTTGTTTCCCATTCTGTGCATGTTCTTTTTTTAAGCTTGTAAAGTAATACGATAAAACTAAACGTTAAACAAATTGTAGAAAAGCATAAACAATTCTTTCAACATAAATTAAATAAACGGTACCAGGAACTGGCACATACTTTCTTCTCACAAACATATTTAAATTATTAAACAGATTCACTGTGACTTCATAATTGTAGGAGAAGTAGGAGGGGTGATTTATTAAAGTAGGAGATTAACTAATAAATATTATTATTATCTAGAGAGAAAACTATTCGATCGATTTCAAACAAATTTGCACCAAACACGTCAATCAGGCCTGTATAGATGCACGAAAAAATGTTTTGAAAAATGGCAAAAAAAAACAAAAATCAGTTAGTTATTATTAGCTAAACGAGAATTTTTAAAAAGATGCAGTTTTTTGCATATCTTAGGGTACATTAAAGGTACAAATAAGCCAAATTTTATCAAAATCGTTAGAGCCATTTTTTTATAAAAAAAATAATAACTGGTTTTTTGGGGTTTTTTTTGCCAGAAAGGGGGTTGTTTTTCAAAATTTTCAAAACCGTTTTTCGTGCATCTATACAGGCCTACTTGACATGTCTGGTGCAAATTTGTTTGAAATCAATCTAATAGTTTTTGCTGTAGCTTTGTATACATACAGACAGATATTTTGTAAAAACAACTTTTTTGGACTCAGGGGTCCCAAAACGGATATTTCCACAAAAATCTCAACATCGATTTTTGTTTATATCACTACACTTTCTCTATAGGTAGTGAGAAAGTAAAAATTGAAACCAACCTGTAAAAAGTTTTTAATCGATGGAAACAAACAAATTCAAAACTATCAACCAAATACAACTTAGATATGATGTGTTTACAAATTTAGTTTAATCAAAATTATAAACATAAGAAATAAATAAATATGATAGGTACAAAATCTCTTATTTTACATACCTTTATGCAAAATAGTTATAAACTAAAGTAGTAAATACGCACTTGAACACTTTTAGGGGTAAGTTTTTTATCAATTTTATATCGACCGTTCGGCATTTCGTCCATCAAAAAATGTTTTTTCTCAGTCACGGCCAAATACGTTATTCGATTTTCTTCAAATTTTACATGAATAAGCCTTGAAGGCATTGAAAACGACGTGTACGATAATTTGTATTTATTGAGTCCTTTTCGTATGCAATTGTGAGAATATTTAAGGGAAAACAAAACCAGAAATAAAAATGTACCAAATATATAATATGTTCAATGATTATTTGTGAACTTTTTCTTAAATCTCTAGCTGCTTTAATCCTTCAGTTTTTTGACACTGAGACTTGCAATTATTTTACTGATTTCGTCGATATTACAAGAGCCGAAATACTTCGACAACTCTACGGTTTATATAAATTGTCCCTCTAAATATAATAAACGATATTTAATTCTATGCTTGAAATTAACTGCTATTACTTAAATGAACTATATAGGCCTATCCTGATGTCAGTAAGATGGCCGAGCGGTGCATGAAGATGATCGTAAAAACCAGCAACTATTCCACGCGGCAACACCACGCAGCCAGGCCAAAGGCCTGGGAAACAATGCAAAGAATTTTGCTCATAATCGTCTGCAATCTTGAAATTGTAAACCTTTATTTTCCAACGCAAACAACCCATTAAATGTTTCTCACGAATGTAAACAAAATTATATTTGGTATTAATTAATTTAATTTCTATTTGAAAGTAAGAAAAAGTTTTCAAGAATACGACAATGTATAGTTTTCCCGTATACTACTGTCTCATTTTTTTTTTAAACAAAAAAATGGAAAACTTTCTGACAAGTTGATAAAAATTTATTTCAAAATAGCAGTCCCTTCAAATTAGTAAAAAATCAGTTACTAAAAATTAGTAAAATTAGTTATATACATTTTCCTAAGGCTATGAGGCCGGTAAGAAGATAAGTATTTGGGTTCCCTAAAGATGATTTTCACCCCACTCCCCCAGTTCTAAAAAAATTTGGTTTTTGATATACTATATATATTATTTGTTTAGCGTGTTTTCGCCTTTTTTCTATTTGAAGGAAATACTATGTAATTTGGTAAAAAATATGCAACATAAAATTCCCTACAAATTTTTTCCGTAGGTTATGTTTCGAATTCCGCATAATTTCACCGGCAGAGGGTGCGAAAAACATTAAATATCGACTTTTGCTCTTTTTTAGATTTTGATCCAAAATTAGGCATTTTCTTGAAAAATGTCAAAAGAGCAAAGTTGTAAAGGATAAGATTCTCTACACATTTTGTCTCTACTTTTTTCTTAACTTACTTTTTTTTCTTACTGTTATCTTGTATGGTAAGTTATTTTTGTACATTTCAAAAACGGATCATTCAACGCCTAAACGCTTGACGTTCTAAATAATTTAACCCAACAACACAAATGTGTTAAAGGGGTTTTCCGATAAAAGCCATTTTAAAAGTCTTAAGCCAAACCCTGAAAGATAACATTCTCGACGCCGATAACTTTGAACTTTTTGCGGCGGCTTTATTTGGAAACACACTAACTTTAAACGCTTTGTTTAAGAGTCTTAAAGATCTGTCACTATCTCTATAAAATATAGCCCCCCTCCCCCCCTAAATGCGGCGTTTCTAGTAATACTCTACAAAAAAGTGGTACAGTAGTTTGTAAATCAATATGGGTACATATAAACACCACACATATAGGCCTACATAAAGCGGTAATAATGTATTCGTTTTAGCTTCGCATTGTCTGACAATAAAATCTACTTTCAGTTTCAAAAATGTATATCTATACAGTTTAGTTTGTAATGTATTTTATCGCTAGAGGTTCCGTTCCTGCTCGCTTCGCTTACCAACCACGCGCGGTGACTTAAGGCGTAGACAATGTAAACAGAAAATTTCACTCTGTTATTCTGTAATGTTACTCTGTTATTCTGTAATGTTACTCTGTTATTCTGTAATGTTACTCTGTTATTTTCACGGATGATTAACTAGGACCATTGTATTTGGATAACCTAATAGAACTCCGATCCAATGCAATATTTCAATCCACTGGAAATACGACGATAGTGGAGCGATCTATGGGGGAAACGACGGAAGCCGGTGCGCAGCACCGATGCCAAGAACGATTTCTCCCTAGCGCTATCCCGCGACGCGATCATGCAATATTTTCTCGACATAATTATTTTCGCCACACAGCTGCCGTATGCATGCATGATCTATTTTATTATTCATGATCTATGCTAGGACAGAGGTACTTGGATCTAAGTAGAGTGATGGGGGTAGTGGTGAACTATGCATAATGTAAGACCGAGATCAAATAGACTCGCACCATCCCCAATCATTGGAATTACGGCGTGCGTTGTATTTCACTATTAATATTTAAGTAACCAATAGTCATTTCAAAAAATTTTGATTATGCCAACTAAAGGAAATGATTCAATGTGTAACGCTAGATGTTTAAATTACAATACAGCAGGGGGTTTCGTTGATTTTGTTTGTGTTTGCTTTTACCTAATCTGAAAAAACTGTTTGTTGTGAAGAAAAAATACCAGATTCTAAATATCATTAGTTCCCTACTCTATAGGGTCTATATATAAAAGCCAAATCCACTGACTCACTGATCACGATTTCTCAAAAACTACTGAACGGATTGGAACGAAATTTGGTATATAACTTCCTCTAGGACCATATGTGCCCACTAAGAAAGGTTTTCAAAAAAATCGAAATTTTAGGGAGGATTTGGGGGGTCAAAGTTACTAAATCACTATTTCTCTAAAACCACTGAACGGATTGGAATGAAATTTGGTATGTAGCTTTCTCTAGTAGAACCGTAGGTGCTGATAAAAAAAAGGGTTTAAAAAATTCGAAATTTTAGAAGGGGTTTGGGGTTGGTCAAAGTTACTAAATCACGATTTCTCCAAAACCACTGAGCGGATTGAAACGAAATTTGGTATGTAGCTTCCTCTAGGGTCATAGGTGCTCTCTAAGAAAGATTTTCTAAAAATTCGAAATTTTAGAGGTGAATTGGAGGGAGGGGTCAAAGTTACTAAATCACGATTTCTCCGAAACCACCGAACGGATTGGAATGAAATTTGGTATGTAGCTTCCGCTAGGGCCACAGGTGCTCGCTAAGAAAGGTTTTCAAAATAATCGAAATTTTAGGGAGGTTTGTGCGGGTCAAAGTTACTAAAAAAACCACCGAACGGATTGGAATGAAATTTGGTATGTAGATTCTTCTATGGCCGTCAGTGCTCGCTAAGAAAGGGTTTAAAAAAATTCGAAATTTTAGGGGAGGTTTGGGGTAGTCAAAGTTACTAAAAATCCTCATAAGAAATACATAGTGTAGTATATTTTTTGATGTAATATATTTTTTGTTAATATACATTTAACTTTGATTTGTCTATCTGTGCAAAGCCGGATCGGGCCAGCTAGTGTGATAATAAATGTAAATGCATTCAACAAACGGTGTTGCTAGACTTTGATCAGAATCAGCTGTTTTATCTGTTATGTAGCTGGGAGTAATCCTCCGAATGATCACTGTTTTTCGCTTTGAAATTAAACTTTTGCAAAATCCTGTCTTAGTGTGTGTCTATGACCTTATAAGAATACACCTTTCAATTTTCGTATTTGTATCTTAAGTTATTTTTGCTATACGTTGATTCTATGTCAGTCAGTCATGACAAAGCTGCTAATAATTAATTGCCTGATTCTAAATTTGCTAAATTGGTTGCTATGGTAATGAATGTAAATGCATTCAACAAACATGTGTTAGTAAGCTTTTGATCCGAATCAGCTGTTTTATCGGTTATAAAGCTGTGAAGCCCAGAATGTTTTACACTTTGAAATCAAAATTTTGCAAAATCCTGAATGATTGTAAGGTTATGAACCGAAAAGAATATATCTTTAAATTTTCGTATTTTCGTAGTAAGTAGTTTTTGCTCTATAGGCTTATATAGATGGTTACAACTGAAACTGCCCAAAACTTCTGTGTGTTTTCTTTTTGTGTTTTTCCTAAGTTTATAAATCTAATATAAAACAAAACTGTTGGTTGTAAATACTAAGGAAATGGTTCTAAATTTGCTAAGTTGGCTGCAAGGAATGGAAGTGAACCACAAAATGTTCACTATTTTTACACTTTAAAATAAAAATTTCCCAAAATCCTTTCATCGTGTGCGTCTATGGCCCTTTATGAATATACTTCAATTTTAGTATTTTTATCTTAAGTAGTTTCTGCTCTATATATAGATAAGTACAAACAAAACTGCTAAAAACTTCTCCTGTGTTTGTGTCCCTGTGGCGTGTGAATAACGCAAATTAAGATGCTAAGTCAAAGCAGTGGAAGCAATAGAAAGTTTAAAAAATAATTTAATTAGTGAGCTTAGCACCCTAACCACGTCATTAGGAATAATAGAAGGAATTAATTAGCCTTGAATTAATGATTTATTCACAAATGTATATATTCCAAAGAACTTTAAATTGGTATACAACATACAACTTTAATAAAACAAAATATGTAGTTAATAGAGGAGCTCCTTTACAAATCATTCAAATTAACTTTACCTTTTCTAATTTAAACAAAATAAAATGACTTTACAATTATTACAAGTAATAAATGTTACAATTCAACAACTGTTGGTTGTGAATACTAAGAAAATGGTTCTAAACTTGCTAAGTTGGTTGTTATGGTAATGAGTGTAAACAAACATGTTGCTAAGCTCTTGATCCGAACAACTGTTGGGCTGGGAGTGAATCACCGAATTTTCACTATTTTTACTCTTTAAAATCAAAAATGTACAAAATCCTTCCTTAGCGTGCGTCTATGACCCCGTAAGAGTAGGCATATACCTTTAAAGTTTCGTATTTTTACCTTAAGTGGTTTTTGTTCTATATATGTTGCAGATAAGTACAACCAAAACTGCCCCAATCTTCTCCTGCGCTACATTTACGTAAAACATTTCACACAAAAAAAACCCGTTTCAAGTGAAAGCGAGAGAAAACGTACATGCACGCAATGTTATTGCCAAACGGCGAAGAACTGAAGATATACTTCATAAGTGACACGCGGCGGATTTACCCCTGCTGAGCATGCGCAGTTGACATGTTGACACTTCCATTAAATTACGTAACTAAAAGCTATAAAGGTGTATATGAAATGAAATGAAACAGTTCAGCTTTGGAATATAAAACACGTGGGAAATTTTCACAGCGCAGTAAACGAGAACTACTGCAGTTAGTTTAACGGTAATGCATCTGCAATGAAAACGATTACATAATGCTTCTCATTTACTATTACGGTATACGATTGGTATATTAAAATTGAAATATGGATTATCTTTACTCGGATATTATACTTACAGAATATTAGTACCTAGTGACTCCACCCTTGCTCGCTTTCGCTCACCAACCCCGGCGAAGAACTATCTTAGGAATGAAGATTAAGCGGTGATCTATACGTAGCCAGGGGGATACGTAAACTGCCCCGATATTTTAGGTACATTTGAAATGATGAAACTGCCCCGCTCATTAAAGAGGATCAAGAAGGCTTGCCTCGCCAGACCAGAAATGCTGAAATAGCCCCAACTTTCTACCTGACACAGGTACGGGATATTTCCCTCCGAATTCCCTCCGAATAGTTTCATAGCCCCTTGCTGTAGCATACCAACTGATTGGAACGCTTACCAATAAATATTAGGTTAGGTTAGGATAGGTTAGGTTGGTTTGGTTTTAGAAGACAGCAGTTAATGACACGACGAATTTTGTGGCATTGTGGATTAAATTTTGTGTTTTAGTCTTTCTATACAGCTTAGAGTATTCAAGTTTGTGATAAGTGTTTAGATTACATAGTTCGTAGAAATCAGAGGGGCAAAGAAAAAAAAATTAGTGGTAGGGTGACAGATAGATGCCATGAAAAAACCTAATAACCCATGTGTTTCGTAAAGACTGTGGTGCCGACTTACTATTTGGAGGGAATTTGGAGGGAAATATCCCGTACATCTGTCAGATAGAAAGTTGGGGCAATTTCAGCATTTTTGGTCCGGCAAGGCGTCCCTTCTTGATCCTCTTTAATGAGAGGGGCAGTTAGGACTTTTTTAAGGGGGTTCAAGCTTGAACCCCCGACGCTAACCCCCCCTCCCCTCCCCAACTATTGTTATACAACACGTATGTTAAAAATAGTACATATTATAGGATTTTTAAGTTCATTTTTAATACTGGATGGTAGAGGATAATAGGCAAGTTAAAATAAACATCAAAATGTTCAGTTCCAAAACATCATATAAGTGTAGTTTTTCATTGACTTGTGATAGTAAGTTTTGACGCTGTCAAGTTGTATTTGTAGAAAAACAGGGGTTTTAAGGGTAAATAGAAAAAAAACCTGTTTTTTCGACAAATACGACACGGCAGCGTCAAAACTTACTATCACAAAACCATGAAAAAATACGTTTTTATGAAGTATTAGTCACTGAATCCGACTGCATTTGTTTCAACATTTTATTTCTAATTTTGTTAATGTATCAACGATTTGAAGTTGAGTTTGTGCTGCCGCCACAGCCGCTCCGCCAGGCTTTTAGTTATTTTAATCCTTCTACGTACAATAATTATTATTTTACATCGATGTTTCTAATCGGACTATAGTGTAGTTTTGCTACTAGTGAGTGTTGCCCCGATCAGGAATGACACCATCTAAAGACTTAATGATGGCAGACGCCCTTTCAGTAAACAGACTTTTTTGTGAGAAAATTTACTCTTCAAAATTTGGCGCCGGGAGCACGTGCCCTCAGTGCCCCCCCCCCCTTATATCCGGCTGTATAAAAGTAACTAATGTAAGACGCAGATCGAAATAGACACGACTAGCCAAAATAATTCGAATTAACTCATGCGCTGTAATTTCAGCATTAATATTTAAATAATCAGTAACCAACGTTTTAAACAAATTTTGGATATTACCAACTAAAGGAAACAATATAATATGTAAGACCAGATAGATGTTTGACTTACAATACAGTAAGCCTTTTGTTTGCTTTTATCTTTTAAAAAGACTGTTAGTTGTGACAAATAATTACTTGATTCTAAATTTGCCAAATGTTTTGCTGATAAACGCGTTTTGGTTCATTGTAGGCCTAAGATAAAATTAGCTGATATAAATCATCAGCTGTTTGAAATATAATATACAGATGTTTAAACTGAATTGAAATACAGAAGCATTTTTCGTTTAATTTTGTAAGTGTTTGCTTTTATTTTTTTAATCTAACCTAAAAAGCAGCTAGGTTAGAATAATAATAAACTGATCCCTCGTTGATTCTATGTCATTTAGTCCAGGACATAGCCTCTTAAAAATATTACTGCTCTAGGTTGATTTTATGGCAGTCAGACACGATTAATACCTCTATTTAAAGCGTTACATTTAGTTTACTGACAAAAAGATAAAAATGGATTTACAAATATTTTATAACCAGTAATTCTTATCTATTTACTTTATTCATTACATCCCATTCTGGCCTCTAATACAGACACAAAAGAATGCTTTAGGAGATTCTTAAATTGCCTTTCAGTACAAGTATGTGGCGGTTGAGAATATGATTTTATTTGACTGGTAAAGTAAATAGAATTTAACTAGGTTATTATTTTAGTTTTTTTCCTTAAAAGCAAATGTAAGTTTGTATTAGTTTTTTTTTGAAAATTACCTATACATTAGAATTATAGTCTGAATTTCTTCCCGGGAAAGAAAGCAGAATATTTTGTTGAATTTGTTTACCTGTCGCTTATGTCTCATTTTGCAGAAATGCTCTGTTTGAACTCTCATGAGTTACTTCATCACTTTGTAAGTGCACTTCTCGGCCCATTAAATTCAAACTATTCGTTGAATGTACTCTCACGAAGTAAATATTTCACCCAGCTACCTGCCTGTGAATAATGCACGATAATTAAGACTGTAAACATTCGAACATTTAATTTGTCACACTAATTGGTGTCATTACTTTGACAGTATCAACATACAACATTAAAAATACTCACGACTTTGTGTACAGAGTAAAGAGAGTAACTGTGTAAAACATTTTGCTGCCGATAAATATTAAATATTCAAAATAATTATATTTAGAGGTGGAAGAGTAAACATTCTCTGGACATTCCGCTGGAAGTCTTCACTGGTTATCATCCCAGTTGGTCCTAACATTAGCTATAGGTCACCGCCATACTATTAAGGCTCTTCTTTACCTTGAAGAAAACTCCCGAGTGTACAGTATGATTTTAATACAAAAAGGCCTGACTCAAGCCGCAAGATCGTTGAAACATGCATTTGTAATAACGTGTTTCGAATTCTATTTATAAATTAATAATCTGGGAAACTACTTTAAGTTATAAAGAAGGCTTTATACTTTTTACGTGATAGCTTAAAATATGAAAATTATTGCTTAAAACTCCTAAAAAATGCATTCAAAATAATCGATTTTTACTCAGTTGAAACGTTGATTAAAATGAGTTGCCGTCGATTTCTTTTAATTATGAGATATAAGACAAAATCACATAGCCTATAAGAACAATTTAAGATGTTCCGCAACTTTTTAGGTTGAAAAACGGCGTCCGAAACACGTTAGTACGAACTGCATATTTTTGCTGTTTTACGCAAGGTATAGAAAACCCTTAATACACCTGGAATGATAGCGCAGTGGAGTTTTGGAAGCGAAAAACGGTCCTACCCCCTAAACTTGGAAGTCAACTTTATCAACTGTGCAATTTCTGCCGCAAAACATTTTAATGCGCGCACTCATTAACACGCTCCTCCATCACACAGGGACCATCCGATTGTAATTAAACTTACACATTTCTTATCTAGAAGAATTGAGGATTCCAACGGAGTAAACAACGTACAGATCAGTCATTTAACAGATTTACAAAAATACAAAATATAATCAGCCAAAAAATATCGGAACATGAAAAGTTACTAAACGTAAACCTTTAAATTTTTGGGGTGGAAACGAACTTCAAGCGAGAAAAATGTTGGAAATGAGTTGTTTAAAAACTTTTATTTGAAACCTTTTTTCATTATTGTCCACATCTTGCCCGGGCGAGGGTTAGTTAACTACTCCTTGAGTCGCAAGGGCAACATGTGGACAATAATGAACTTTACTTGTGCGTTTTATGTGTTGTGTTACTCTTGCGTGTTAAGTGTATTTACGACGATCTCACTAGTGAGAGAAATGGCTTTATTTATTTAATTAGTGCGTAATTTGTGTGACCGAAAGATGGGGTAACCCGAAACCACGGTCGTCCCAGCTACAATAACAAGGATTGAATAGACGTAAAAAAAGGTAAATTGTATTCCTATTTTTTTACTTTCTCCCCCTATACCATAGTATATGGAGAAAGTATTGTATTCGTCAAAATTTTCGAGTTTGAGTTTTTGGTGGAAATATCCGTTTTGGGTCCCCCTGAACCTAAAAAAGTGGTTTTCGGAGTGATGTCTGTGTGTGTGTCTGTATGTGTGTCTGTGTGTCTGTGTGTCTGTGTGTCTGTGTGTCTGTGTGTCTGTGTGTCTGTGTGGATGTTATCAGACCTAGAGCCTAAACCAGTCGTCCGATTTTGATGAAATTTGGTATGGAGGTACTAATCCACGGTATCTCCAGGCGTTTTTTTCATTTTTGTGAATTTTTTATTTTTAAGGGTAATTTTCCCATAAAAACCCATAAAATATCGGAAAAATTAACTTTTCTCAAAAACGGCTCTAACGATTTTGATTAAAATTTTACAGTTTATTAGGGACCTAAAGTACTATAAACTGTAAAATTTTAATCAAAATCGTTCGAGCCGTTTTTGAGAAAAGTTGATTTTTCCATTATTTTATGGATTTTTATGGGAAAATGACTGTTAAAAATTAAAAAATCACAATAAATTGGTAATAGTATTTTTGTATTAAGTTTCTATAATGAGGGAGAAAGTATGTGTCAGTTTACTGATACCGTTTATTATATTCGTTTTATAACTCAATCCGGGAGCTACGCAACACAATGAAATTCAACTTCACTTTCCAAATTCTCAAAACCAACCATATGGGCAATCATTCAAAAAATACTTTAGAAACACTCTGGAAATAAGTCACCAGCTGACTGAAAGTTGGATGTTTGCATTCCATCAGCATCAAGTTCCAGCAAACACAAGTTAAATTATAAAATACTCAATACTAAGATAATAACCAGCTGTCTCTCAAGAATTTATACATAATTGTACTCAACTGTTCAACTTAATTGAGCCATGCTTGTTGTTTATGAATATGTTGGTACACCTGACGACCGTAATTAAATCAGCGCTGCCAACATTGCAAAGCTTCGTCCATGTTTAGATGAAAATTATTGTTTAACACGACTTTTAGACGTCCGCTATTAGAATACCTTTAAGCAGATTTTAAGATTTAATAGATTGTTATTTGTAATAATTTACATTTTTTGTGTCCGTAGCAGTTATTGCAGTTTGTAGCCTTTGAGAGGTGTAGACCTACTTTGTGAAATAAACTTCTAAAACCATTTTGTAAAGTCAATAGTAATATCAATAGATCTTCAAAACCCTTTCCATGGAAAAGTACGGTTAGAAGAGTTTTTTTTCTACTTACATATAGAATGGTTGGGTGGGTAGTAACCCAGCAAAACGGTAGCGAAAAACCCCTCTCGTTGACAAAATTCACGTAATCGGTTTCTCTAATGTTTGCAATCAAAATGTTCGCACTTTTTCAGTTTTTTGGCCGTAACTCCAATACTATGCATTTTATCAAAATGACCATAACCGAAATTAAGAAGACTAAATTTACCATGAATGAGTTTTCGAATGTAGGACCCATGGGTAAACTAGAGCAAGTTGAAAATTAACGAAATTTGCGTTCTTCTTTTAGCAGGTATTTTATAATCTATGCATTTTTCTTTGCAAAGTACTCAAATTTCGTAACTTTTACATTCTCACTATACTATATAGTACAGAGAAAGTATAGGCCTAGTGATCGCAAAAAAATCGATGTTGAGATTTTTGTGGAAATATAAGTTTTGGGACCCCTGCGTCCAAAAAAGTGGTTTGTACAAAATGTCTGTCTGTATGTATGTTTTTATGTAGGGCCTATACAAAGCTAGAGCGAAAACTGTTCGATCGATTTCAAACAAATTTGCATCAGACATCTCAAGTAGGCCTGTATAGATGCACAAAAAACGGTTTTGAAAAATTTTGAAAAACAACTCCCATTTTGGCAAAAAAAACCCCAAAACATCACTTATTATTTTTTTATAAAAAAACGGCATTACGATTTTGATAAAATTTGCCTCATTTGTAGCCTTTAATGTAACCTACCAAATGCAAAAAACCGCATCTTTCTAAAAATTATCGTTTAGCTAATAATAATAACTGATTTTTTGGGGTTTTTTGGCCATAAAGGGGGATGTTTTTCAAAAATTTTCGAAATTTTTCAAAACCTTTTTTCGTGCATCTAGGCCTATACAGGCCTATAATTGACGTGTTCGGTGCAAATTTGTTCGAAATCGATAGTTTTATCTCTAGCTAATAATAATAATAATTATTAGTTAATCTCCTAGTTTAAAATCACCTCTCCTACACCTTCTACAATAATAAACTCACTGTGAATCTGTTCAATAATTTAAATATGTTTGTGAGAAAGTATGTGCCAGTTTCTGGTACCGTTTATTAAACTTGTTCTAGCTCCTCACCCGTTCGTCTAACATTCAAAAACCACGTATAAAATTAATTGTAAACCATAGTTTTTATTACTACTTCATTAATATGACCACCTTCAGCACCCGAATAGCCCTACATTCGGCCACTAAATTTTTTTAATAATTTTTTTTTAAATTATAGGCCTAGTAGATATAATTTCTATATGTTTTGTTCTTCTAGATATTTAACATATAACATTTTCACCTGCCACAATTTTGAAACAGATTTTTGCAGGAAACCCAATTTGTAAAGTACAATGTTACCCTGTTTAGATGAATATTGAGACCCGGGCGGTTTCACGATTATTTCTTAAACCGTTTATCAGATATTAAGGTATTTGTAATGATCACATATCCTAAAGACGGACAGATAGAAAATGGATGGAGATGGAACACATGTTATATTGTATTAGTTGCTTGTTTTTAGCTGACAAATAATCGCGTAAAGTTTCGGACAGTCGGAGCTACACACTCCGAAAATATATTTATTTTACTAAGGAAACTCTATGTTTTATTTACTATACTCCACATTTATTTATTGCTTTTCTTGAATTATAAATTCTTTCGACAACTATCAATTTTTATGTTTCCGGGCGTCCCGTGAGAGCCACAATTTGTTTGGTTATTGCTTGTTTTTCATTAGTTTTGGGAGTCTTTTTTTATTCTTTGAATATCTTTTACCTGCTTTCTTGAAACTTGTGTATTCTTCCTAACACTGTTGAATTCGTTGTAGGTGTTTTATTTGTGCCATTAAACACACTTTTAGTAGGAAGGGTAAAATGTATTGGTTAAATTTCCAACAAATACGGGTTATTGTATCTAGTCCCGTGAACTGCACAAAATTTATAGCTGTGGTATTTGTATAAAAACACTCAGGAAATAGGTTTACCAACAAAGATAGCTAAGACTCCTTAAACTCTGATTGTATAATATACTGAAGAAACTTGACAACTTGTCTCGATGAAATTGCACTGACTGAGAAGGCAATTTGCGACTTAAATTAATTATATTTTAAATCTGTATAATACGTGGACTGAAAGTTAAAGTGGAAACTATTATAATCGATTCATTCAATAGCTATTTTAAATATTTACTGTGAAGCGATATACTGAAACTTTCAAAATTCATCAAAACAATAGTCTATTTATTTTATTTCGCAAAACTTTTTTTTAAATTTAAAAATAGGCCTACCTCTTAAATTAACCATAACCAAAATCAAGTGTACGTCCTAACTATATGTACCTTCTTGAGTAACAAATTATTAATAAAACAGCTGATTTCACCCATCATCTGTAATAGTAGCCTACTTAAACTAAACCTAGCGTATACTATATTTTAGACCTAAACTATTTATCGTCATAATCATTTCGTGGTTGGACTCATTTTTCATGAAATTTAACAATAGTTAATCTTATCTTATTAAACGAGCAATTCTTGTAGGCTATATTTATAAATTTATTTCGGGGATCTCACTAACGGCTCTAACGATTTGGATGAAAACTTGCATATAGGGGTTTTTTGACGACAAGAATCGAATGCGCTAGGTCTTATGTCTGCAAAGATGCGCTATGTAGCTATTTTCGTCTATTTAAACCCTGAACTTCTTTTATATACCACATTTGAAGTCACTAAGTAGGCGAATAGATAGATGCAATCCAGATGTTTTACAAACACATGTTAATCTGTTAATTTTAGCTAAAGATGTTTATATAGTCCTACTATTTAACAAACATAAATCATTAACAATGGATCAGGTGGTATAATTTTCAAATTATTTCTTCGTTCAAACACCAAACGTAACTAAAACATTATTTTTGTGCTGTTAGTAACCGTTCTGAAAACTTTTTCACAAGATTTATTCAGTATGTGATTCGTATTTACATACATTTCATTAAAAAAAAACTATTTTACAAAAAAAAAAATACTGAGCGATGCTCGGTCGCCCAGGTACTTGTAGTATTTAAA
Organism: Philaenus spumarius; assembly: GCA_018207615.1. Classification (NCBI taxonomy): domain Eukaryota; kingdom Metazoa; phylum Arthropoda; class Insecta; order Hemiptera; family Aphrophoridae; genus Philaenus; species Philaenus spumarius. Next base: position 185,320 of record JAGFPH010001397.1, read on the forward strand.
CAAGGCATTTTACAGTATATTTAACTTGAAATAAATTAAGTTTTTGAAATATCATACAAATATCATATAATATTTCTTGGTTGGAAGGGGCTTAAGGCTTTAAGGAAATTAGGACGGTGATGAGTGTGCGTGCGTGGGTCGCGTCCCTCGCAGGTAGATCAGTCGCACTCCTGCAGCAATCGCACTATAATACTTGCAATGGTTTCGAATAAACCTAATATAATAATTAACTAACTTACTGGGGGGAAGTTAATTTCAAAAACGTTTATAAATAATTGAAAAGCTGAGCTATAAAACGTAAACGCGATAAAGTAGAATGCGCTGCCTGTTCGCATTATGTAACAAAGCACTGAGCGAGCTTATTATAACGGAAACACATAAATTTCAGTGTACACCCACACAACTGGTAGCAATCGCATGATTCCCATGTGTAATATTATGATACTCACGTATTGATTTGAGAGAGAGAGGCGTGTTTCAACTGACCAATAGTAGCAAAGACTAATGATCCGACCACGCCCACTAGTTTTGCGCCTGTGTGGATACTAGATGTTGTTAATTAGTATACTAACGGAGAAAATGAACCAATCACAAAAAGTCTTCGTCCTTGTCGGGAAACTGGGTCGAACGGTACGTCCATAGTCGTGTTTATTTAATGGGCATGCGCAGTTAAGATATGTAATCGGCATAATCCACTTTTACTTCTAGGTAATGAAAGTCTTATTTCTTCTTATTGGAAATCTTTGTCTACGGGGGGCTCTTGGACAGGTGCTGGTGTTGTAACATTCCTACTCTGTCGCTTTGAGTATTTGGTTCGTGTTACAATGTAGGCCTACTGTAGTTACAAAAATCAAATTTGGAATAATGATATTTAATATAACACGCTCAATGTAAGGTTAAATAATTCGATCACTCTAACGTGAGTTAACCCAATTTCCAAAATTGAGTTTATGTGTTTTAGGGTTGGGAAATTGGTTCACTCACGAGGGCTCTGAAGAATTACCTGAGTGTTCGAATTAGAGGCAGCTCGACCTTGAGGCCTCGGAACGTGGACTGTTTCGCTTCGCTCGCGGCGGACGAACTCGCTTCTCGAGGTAACAGATATCGTGTGGTTTTATGGTATTTTACGTTTTGTTTGATTTCTGAGGGACCAGACGGACTGTAAGGTAAAAAAGGTTCGATTGTTGATGAGACAGGCTATTTTAGGCCTGCTGAAGCAATATAGTAAGATAGCAACGTTATCTCATCGCTGAGTGTCTTAGGCTATCATTATTAGGGCCGACGAACGTTTGGCGTTTCGTTAGCGAGTTGTCAACAATGGATTGTAGCTCATCAACTACTGTTGAGTGTTGTAACTAAAGACTATAAGTTCCAATTTCGGGCTATTTTTTTAAATGCAGTTTTGTTACAATACAAAATAACTTGCGTAATAGATGTTATAAGTTACTAACTTAGGCCTACGTAGGCCTTTGTTTACCGTATTCGGGTCAGCGATCAGTTAGGTATAACAAAAATTATATGTAGGGCCTATGTTACTTAAAGTAGGCTACTATCTATATTTAATGGCTTCGGCGGGCCTAACATAGCCTGTCTGAAGAACAATCAAACGAAAATAGTTCATATCCCTTTATATGACATCAGTTAGAAAGTGGGGGAAAATGTAGGTATACAATTACCTAAAAAATCAAAATGTGCAGAATAATCTCCTACATTTATTTTTTATTTAAAACCCCAAAACCCCCTCATTCTAAAAAAAATTACTTCTGTCAAATAAAATGTTGGATTTTTGCTAACGAACTCGTCCGAGCGACTTATGTACCAAATTTGGACCCAATCGGAACTAAAATGCGGCCGTTAGAGCTCGAACACATATACAGGCTGTCCTGCTTCGACTTTCCGAAACAAATAATACAATAGCCCTATAACTTGTCTCCTATCTCGATCTGTTTTCTGTCTGTCGTATGAAGTGTGATTCTTACGAATGCCTTAATATCTCAGAAACGGTTTAAAATTAGGCCTACTCATGAAACCGGGTATCAATATTCATCTAAATATAGTACATTTTACTTTAAAAATTTTGTTTACCTTCCAACAATACGTTTAAAAATGGTGGCAGTTGAAAATTTTCATTGTTAAATAGAAAACTATACACTTTACAAACAAATATAGATAACAAATTTGTAGACTATTTGAAGACAAAACCAACGATATATGGTTTTTTAATAACAATTGTTTCATACATAACGGAGATAAATCAAATTTAGTGGTAAAGGTAGGGACTCATATTAATGAAATGGTAATAAGAATATTATTTGCTTGTTTTTAGCTGACAAATAACCCCGTAAAGTTTTCGATAGTCGATGCTGGACATTATAAATATAAAGTTTTTAATGATTTCGAAAAACGTTCTGGGGACCATGATCGTTGCTCATTGACCACTCCCGACCTCAGGTCTCACCATTAAAGCCACTGCAATAGCTCACCTTTACTATGAAAATTCCATAATAAACGTGATTACTATTAGGCCTATTTTCAAAGTCACGTAGCAAGGCCTACATGTTTGTAGTTTGTCAGTGTGTTTATGTTTGAGCGGTTTTTAAATATAAAAAAAGAGTTCATGGTCTATATATAGGCAATGATACAATTGATTATTTTTATAATTTTTTAATGAAAATTTCACTTCTCCACCGCTGGCTAGACTCACCCATCCCCCCCCCCACAGCAAGTAAAATTTGTTTGAGATTTCTCGTACTAAAATTTAACTTTTTTGAGGTTTTATCTAAATAAATTAAAATATGAGATTATTCTGCACATTTTGTTTTTTACACGACCTTAAAGCTCCTCTGGTTCCCCCGAAATCGATCGAAATTTAAAATACCATAAAAGTATTCGGTTCAAGTGGTTCAAATCATAGTCAATGGTTCAAATCCACTAGAGGGATTTACCATGTAGCAGCATCTGGAAGGCCGGCGGATGGGATGCGCGTTTTTTCTCTATGAGCAGACGAAGCAGCGCGTGACAGATTCTATTTATATATTCCTTCAATTTCAATTTCAATTTCAATTTATTTCAGTCGTTTCACAATACAATATTGCATAGACACGTCATTAATACAATACACATTAATACAAAATCGAACAACAATGACACAAAATATTAAATTTCATAACAACAACATTCAATATTAAAAAACAATAACAACATGTTCAATAGGAGTAATTTAATAAATATAAGTATACAATGGTTAAGAATGGCAAACACAAACCTTAGTCTCCTAGTCTCCCCTCATAAATTCATCAATTGAATAAAAAGCCTTCTCAATTAAAAACGCTTTTAATACAATTTTAAATTTGTTTAATTTATGTATTGATCCGACATGTTAGGGTAAACTATTATAGAGAACCGCACCCGCATATTTAAGACTTTTTTCAAACATCACAAGTCTATGGGACGACTTGACAAACTTATTTTTATTTCGGGAAGAGTAATTATGTACCCTATCATGAGTAATAAAAGGTTGCCCATTTTCTCTTACGTATTTACAAACTTCATAAATATATATGGATGGGAAAGTCAAAATCTGCTGCTCGGCAAAAGCCTTCTTGCAGGAAAACATTCTTCCTCGGTGAAGCATTGTCCGCACCATCCACTTTTGAAGCCGCACTATGCGAAGTACCGATTCAGCTGAACAGTTCACCCACAATACCACATTGTACCTCATGTGTGAATAAGCATGAGCATAAGGCAGCTTAAACGTAGGCAGCTATTCAGCGCCTTAGTGAATAGATCATTGGTTGAATAGATTGGGTTTCCCAAATAGTTGGTTGTAACCCTAAAACACATAAATTTAATTTTGGGAATTCGTTCAAATCAGCTGTTAGTCGAATTATTTTTAAATTGTATTCTATCAAATATATCTTTACAAGTTCAATTTGTATTAATCCGCTTGATTACCATGTCCTTTCCTGGACCATTTTACTGTCTCACACAGACAACACGAATGACTCACAAGTTTTCTTCCTTTCTTTTTAAGGTACATTAAAAATATTACACCTTATGCTATTTCAAATCCGACGTGTTTATCGACTGTTACCATTTTATTTGTTGCAGACTGTACGAGGTGACGTCAGATGTACCTTGTTCCACGTCAGTACAGTCGTGTACGACACGGTGAGAAGAGATTGATTTAATGTACAACTAAACAACACCAATAAAGGGCCTAGCAAGTTCAGACTAGACGGACAGAAGTTGCTAGTACGGCTTGGTGCTGATGTGGATGACCTGTAGTTGCTCTGGTGCTTCATTTCATTGGAATTGGTCTGCGAACCGAATGTTTTCAAAACAACAGTATTCGGTCTTCCCAAATTGCACTACATCTATAGACTGTTACACAGATTGTCCACCTTCGACTGTCCGAAACTTTACGGTGTTATTTGTCAGCTGAAAATAAGCAAATAATACAATACAATATATGTGTCCTATCTCGATCTGTTTTGTGTTGTCAGTTTGTAATGTATTTTTTACGATCTCCTATTAATGGTGTTGTAATGGATTCCACACAACATAACCCAAAGCCACTTCTGCAAGTTGGAACCCCCACCACAGAAGTTTTGAAGTATGGTAAAAATTTTTTGTGAAATTTTTGATTTTGCAACCCCCCTCGTCCCAATAGCTTGTTTTAGCAACGTCCATGACCCAGAGCGCCAGTTTTTGAAGGGCAGGAGAATCTGAGTTGCGAAAGCAATAGGACAACCAAATCTGATTGTTTAAAACATTATCATTAAGGTCCATCTTGCTGGGTGGCGGCAGAGCCTTAATCACTTTAAACAGCTGGTTGGACTCTAAGCCGAATTTGTAAAGGCAGTGTAATCGTATTAGTAAAGGTTGACTTCATCCCTTATTCCTGTTGACAAGTTCAGGCACTGTAACCCAAGCTTATTATCCGGCTGGTTAAGTCCGATAAGACTAATCAGATGAGTACGAATAACACGTTTATCCCTCTCGGGGGTAAGTATTAATTGCGATAAAGGGGGGGGGGGGGGTAAGGGACGCTGCAATAACAGAGACAGCACTCTTGATAACCCGTGGTATCTTGTTTTAACTGGATACTAGTTTTAAAGCTGGGCGTACCACATTGGGACGAAATCCCTAAAACACCCTCAAAACCTGTTTGCCAAAATGCTTTTTGCGGATCAATCTGATTGTTCTTTCTTTGATCAAGTACATTGAGGGCATCCAAAACTAAAGTAGTTGATGATAGACAAATTACAACAGCCCATGTCGCACAAAAACGTGTTAAATTTTTACTAATTTGCAAAACATTACACAAAGTATTTGAAAAAAACCAATCTCGCAACTTTTTTATGAAATTAATATTTATGGGCCGTGGTTATGTTTTTTTCATTTCGAAAAATATTTTTAACAAACCGAAATTGAAAATACATCGAACATGTTTGTTTTGTATATCGAATATCCCTAGTTTGTAGTTTGGCATAAAGTTACGGTAAACATTAAGTATTTACCCTATAGGCCTACAGGGTGTCCCATAAGTAAACATCCAAACTTTGGATAATGGTTCTATGGGTCAAAATAAGGAAAAAACATCATATAAACATAGGCCCGAAAACGATTCGTTTTCCAGATATCCGCCATTTTGTTTTTTGTACAAAATAATTCATATCTAGAGAACGGTTGGACTGATTGAGTTCAAACTAGGCATGAAGTTTAACCTAACAATGATATATCTCAAGAAAAATAAGTGATTAAATCCAATCATGCGTTTCAAAATGGTGGCTGTTTGAAAATTTCAAACCTAAATTACTAAAAAACCGTACATTTTAACATTTAAAAGTTACGTCTAATATTTACGTCGAGTTAAAAAAAGTTTAAAGACTTTTATTTTCTGTTTGCATTTATTTAAGACGTTTAGAAATACAAGTGAACATTTCAATTATCTATTATATAATTTTCTTGTTATTACGTTGGCAACTCTGCCCCAAACAGCCAGGTGTCCTAATGTAAACGTTTAGCAGATAGAATGAAACTTAACTATTTTTTAAATAATTGCTCTAAACGAGGATCTCTGCAGTCCCTAGAATAGTTTCTCCTCCACTAAATCAGCTAAATTGAAAGATCACACTGTCCGATAAGCCACGCCTAAACAATTAAAACGACCCTTTCATTAAATATGCGCCAGGATATTTTTTAATACACACTCGTCGTCGAAGAGGGCGATGAATGATATCCCGCCCGAGGCAAGGTACTAACAAGATGCCCGCACTTGTCACAATTACAATGCCCGCTGTACACTACACATGATCACAAGACGGAACTATTCTATTGTCTGTAGCGCATACATTAGAGTATACTAAAGTGGTTTTAATTGAATGTTTACACGACTAGACACCTGATACTTCCAGGGTATCCCACACAAGGATGACTCTGTGATTATATAGACTTCTTTTGCACCCACTCGTTAAAATCTCTATCGGAAAATAATAACTGTAATATTACATTAAAAAGTTTGGCGTAGATTAGCAACCCAATGTATTTTACACTTCTGTGCTTGTGATACATTTTTGAAGTGTGCTATTTTAATCTAAAATCCACAAAAACTTATTACTTAAATATTCTAAACAAATTTGCTTTTGAACAAAAATATCATAAAATTGGTATTCAAACGTAAAATTGTATGCTGTATACGTGAATTTTAATAGTAAATTTAAAACTCTTGAATGTCATAAAATCCTGTAATTTTTCCTTAATACCCCTGTTAGTCACGGCCTTAATCAAGTAGGGCGGCCTCTCAAGCTCTAGATCCACCACTGCCTATATTGCTTATGATATACACTGTCATCTATTGTTTTCTAGATTAATATAAAATTAATTTTGAATATTGGAACGAGGTTCCTTAACGCGGGTTGCGGTAGGACTTAACAAACGGAAAATGTAATGCGTAACGGAAAAAAGTGTTATTAATTGGTTGCTACGGCAGTGGCAAATATAAAATACGAGTAACGAAAAGCGTTACCAAATTGGTTGTAAATACATTCAAGAAACATGTCTTTTGGTTCAATTTAAATTAAGAGACGATCGGTTCCGTCCGGGGTAGTTCGGACATTATCGTCAAGCGCTGAAATACATTCATTGATGATACAATGTTCGTTCATCTCTCTAGGCCCAACCTACAATTATTGTGTGTATATTTTATTTATTTTACCTGCCTTAACGGCAACCATAATATTAGGTTAGGCCTAGAAAGTAATTTTAAGTCTAAACCTAACCTAAACTATCGTATGTTTAGTACTGGCTGAAATAGGTCTCGATAATGGAGGAACTCCGAAACGCGTCTACAAACTCAAGTGAAAGTGTTACGTTAGGATTGTCAGAAAATTGTACCAAAACTTATTTCATGGATCCTAGCAGATATAATTTGTATAGTAAATACACACAATAATTTTAGGTTAGGCCTAGACTGATGAAAGAACACTTTATGTTTAATCAGTGTGTTTACCATCATAAATTCATTGTTATAATTAATTCTACACCTTTATTGTAATGACATTAAACGTATGGAAACAGTAAATAGTTGTATTAAATACAATCTAATAATAAACGGCAATTGAAAGATTAAAATAATTTGTGTATGTTTCCGTTAAGGCTGGTAAAAGAATTGAAGAAAAGGCGTGATAAACTTCGTCCCTGACGGGGGTCTCCAAACCGCACACATTTAGTTTTTAATTATCCAGCAGAATATTTAATTTGCAACAATAATCCATCCACCAAAGCAATATCCGCTTGGAGGTAAAGTTCTAGCTCAAATGTCTCTAAATGCATTTGAAACCCCTGTATCGACTACTTTTGTACGACAGATCCTAGAATCTGAGGAGTGAGATTACACACTTATTACTGTAAGTTTAGAATAAAACATTTACGGCATTCATTAAATAAGTTAACGCAATTTCATATAAATCTATTTAGCCGTTTATTAACAATTTTGGCAACAGACGTACATCCTAAAAAGCCAATAGCTTTCAAAACATATTAAATCTAAAATATTTACCAACAAACTCAATTCATAGACAGACGTTCTGATCTTATTAACGAATTTCCATAGGAAACATGAGCTATGAAGTGACTTCTTGGTGAGACCTAAGGTCGAAAGTGGTCAATGAGCACCGATCATGGTCCTCAGAACATGTGTTGTGCTGTAATTACAAATAGTATATATATATATATATATAGGCCGCATTTAATTTTTACGTCCAATTTGGTACACACGATGGTTTTCTAATCGCTAGCACGAGTTCGTTGGCCAAAACGTCCAAACAACAGGAAACATTTTTTTACCAAAAATAATTTCTTTTAGTGAAACTTTTTTGCAAAATCGTATCTATAAAATAAATATAGGCTAGGAGATTATTCTGTACAATTCGACTTTTTACACGACCTTATATCGTCTGGTTCCAATAAAATCGATCAAAACGTAAACTACAATAAAAGTGCCTGGTTCAATCCACGTGGGGGATTTTACCGAAAGGGCAATGTCGAGATGCAACCTCGCAATGCGATTTTTCCGATGCGAGCGGAACGAAGCCGGGGCTGGTGGCTTAGGAGGAAACAAACTCTAATATATTTCGAACACGTATGCAGCTATTCAGCGCCTCCGCGAGTAGACCAATTTCCCAAATGGTTGAAACGCTACAACGTATAAACTTAATTTTTGAAATTCTTTCAACTCACGCCAGCTGTTCAGCTGCGTGAACGAATTATTTATATACATACCGTAAATAACAAGTTGAATATATATAACCAAGACAAATATAGCCTGACTGAACAAAACATATGGTCTATTTAACACGTTACAATTAATTCAAACAGAATCGTTTAAAGCAATAATATGTGCACGTTTCATGTACACTTCCCCGCGTGTAAGCGATTTTGATTTATTAGCTATTCTATAACAATCATTTATATACTTAACTCTTATAATGCTAATTAGAGCAATTTATAATTTATAGTCGTAAAATATGAATTATCATACGGACTCGTAAATGTGTAATATCGCTAAGGCTTGTTTAATTTGCTTACGGTTTTGGTGAGATTGCCAATAAATGTTTAAATTTATGACAGGCCATTGCATATTCATAGTACATTAAATAGTGCAAGTATACAGGGTGTCTCGAAAGTATGCGAACAGCGTTATATGTTTGCAACCATTGCAGATTACACAACAAAACTCGGTAGGCCCTACATGTTTCTCTGCAAAAATAAAAATTGTGTCTACGTCGGTGGAAGTTATACTTCTTTGGCCATTCGTATATTCGTATACTTTCCTATAATTTTTGAAAAAAAATTTCCCAGCCGGAGATCGAACCAGGGATTCTAGCGTGGAAGTCGAGTGCGTTAATCATTCAACCATCGAGACTCTTGAGGTAGGCCTATCTCTTGTAAAGAAAAGGTATAAAAAGGCACTTTCCGGATTTTACTCCTAACGCGTTACGTGGTTTCTCGGCCGACACCTCATCCCGATTACAACGGGTGTTAAGAAGTATAGCTTCAAAAACCCATTTCCCCCAACAACTTCGAACACCCCCCTCCCCTCCCACGAAGTCAAGGGGAACTATTTCACTGTTAATATTGGGTCAACAAATTTAATGCTCTACAACTTTGAATCACAATCTGGTGCAAAAAAAAATTAGTTTACGAGATATAATCAGAAAAACTGAAATAAGACCGAAATTGTCGCTGCTTTTTGCCCCCCCCCCCCCCCCCACACCCTTAAAGTTAGCACAGGGTCCTTGAGATCGAAAACTCCACAAAATGACATGTAAAATTTCATTAACTTCAGAATAGTTTCCTGCCCCACCCCCCCCCCCCCCATTTTAATTAAGTCGATATGACTGGACTATTATTAGTTTTCTCAACTCTGAAACTAAAAACCTGTTCAAAGTAGTTCGACGCGGTTTGGTCAAACGTCGGAGAATTTAAATACCTTTTCATATAGGCCTACAATATTTAAAAATAGCCGAATTCCCTCCGCGTACGTATTAATACAGGGTGTCTGAAAAGTCTGTAAACGGCGTTATAGTTTTGTGACCATTGCAGATTACGCAACAGAACTTGATTCATCGTTTCTGTACCAAAACCATTGGGTGTGCATACGACCACACAATAGAAGTGAAAACAGTGTGTAAAATGAATATTGATTAACTACTGGATTTTATGAACATCTTATTTCCTGGTTAATAAATAAATAAAACAATTACAATTATTTTCAAATTTTTAGTTCGGTTTGCTTTTAAAGCGTATTTTTTATAGTTTTTAAACTATTATTTATTTTCTTATTTTTAGTCTGGGGCCATGATCAGTGCTCACTTACTACACCCAACAAAATTAATATTGCATTGTCATCGGTCCTTGATAAGTGTGCAAAGTTTCAAATCAATCCGACGTTTTGAAGGGGGTGAAAATCACGTCGTGTTCTGGGGACCATGATCAGTGCTCACTTATTACACCCAAAAAATTAATATTGCATTTTCATCGGTCCTTGTTCTTCATATATACTATACACAAGTAGAAGAGGGTATACATAATCAACACACCGGTCTAAGCGAAAATGTTGCGTTACGTGACGTGACGCGAAAGGGCGATTAACTTCCTACCAAAAAAAACGAAAATGTTGCGTTGCGTGAAGTGACGCGAAACGGCGATTTACCTCCCTAAACAAAAAATACCCATCGTCACTATAGAAGTTTTGATTTCAAAAACTAATTTTTGAAGCAATTATAATTGTTTTATCACCCAGAGGGACGGTTCGCAGGGAGTTGGAGGAAAATCTTAACTAGGAGCATAAGTCGAGTTTTACATCAAATTAAAAATCTATCTTAGGAGAACACAATATCGCAAATCGGATATCAAAAGGTTCGTCCTGCACAAAATGACGAACGTTTAGTGTTACAATATAAGATTTAAAAGCAAACTCCGACAATCCAGACTAACTAACAGTTGGACTAATTTTTGTGGATAGTGAATTACTTATCATCTTCAGTAGGAAAGGTCTATCAGAGGATAAGGAACAATTTTTATTTAAAATTGTAAATTTTTAATCCATGTTAAAAAATAAAAATTGCCAATAAACTTTCATAACAGGTTACCTTTTTTACAATAAATGCTTAAACTGTTTTTCTTGTGCAGTTTGGCAGTGAGCTAGGCAGGTGTTTTAGTCATTCATAACGCTCTAAAGCATCTCAGCAGGTAGGCCTATTACATTTCTGGTGTGGATTGTCAGAGTTTTGATTTTTAAGCTAATGCCAACAATTAAAATTAAGCCATTTTCAAACTGTTTAATGTTGTAACTTTAAACGGCCGCCATATTGTGTAGGGGTGGACCTTTTGATGTCTGATTTACAGCATTGTGTTCTCCTAAGATATACCTTTAATTTGATGTAAAACTCGACCGACCTATGATACTATTTAAGATTTTCCTCCGACTCCCTGCGGGACGTCCCCCTAAAGCGATACAAAATTATGATTGCTTCAAAAAACAAATTTTTTGGAACATAGCAGTGTGTGAACCGGGTTTGGAGGCTGAGGTGTAAACACATTCTACTAATATATTTCGTACACACACGCAGCAATTCAATGTATTCATTCGTTGGTAGACCAATTTCCCAAATGGTTGAAAACCTAAAACATATGAAATTAATTTTGGAAATTTGCTCAACTCATGTTAACAATTCAGCTGCGTGATCGAATTATGTTTTTACAGCTGTGTGCGTTGAACGAAATAACGTTTACGCAGTTATTTTTACTAAAATTTACGTTATCAACTACAAAATTTAAATGTAGGTATGGAAGTCCCAAATTGGCACTCCTAAAGACAACTATCCTATTACTTTAAATGAGCAATTCTTGTAACTATCTTTGTATCTGTAGCGGATCTCGAAAACGGCTCTAACGATTTTGATGAAAATTTGCATATAGGGGTTATTTGACGGCAGGAATTGAATGCGCTAGGTCTTATGTCTTCAAAATTCTGAAAAATGCGCATCAAATTTAAAATCTGAACTTCTTTTTACACCACCTTACAAGTCACTTAGAAGGCGAATAGGTACAGCTTCTTTTTATACCTCCTTCAAAGTCACTAAATATTCGAATAAATACATTATAGATACAATCCAGATGTTAAAAATACTGAACGATGCTCGTTCACCCAGGTACAAACGAGCCAAAGATTAGCGAGAACCTTTAGAGAGTTTTCCAACTGCGAGCGAAGCGAAGCAGCCATCTGAGGCCGTAGGCCGAGCCGGGGTTGGGACGCGAGGCGTCCAGGGACAGAGCCCCTAGTATTTATTTATCTTAGATGCTTGTAATAAGTTGTTATTATTCTGTTATTTTTACGTTAGGCCTATTGGATATACCTGTATTGTTATTTTAGTAGAATTTGATTTGTGATATTATTCTTTTGTAAATATATGACTACGGTTTATTGATCAACACACAATAATTCCTAAGATTTTTGTATTCTTGGATAGGCCTATTTTTAATAATCCCAGAATTCAGGCATTCAACTATTTACTTCGACAAAATAACACAATTTATTCCGTTTTGTACGGTTTATTTATTGTACTATCACTTGCAGATTAATTTTATATACACAAGAGAAAAAATATAGAGTTTATGTGTTAAAGAACTAATGTATGCTATATGATTTGTTTTGGGGTTATCATTGAAAATATATTCCTTACAATTTGTTCGTTTATATCTTTCATTAGAAGAAACTACTTAGGCCCACAAACAACAAACTATATCTAACTGAGTCTTTTCCGTTTGAAATTTTGAGCATGGTAAATGTACAAAGCCTATAATTAAATATTTTACTCGAAGACCTGAAATAAATTTTGGAAAACAAAACACCGAGATAAAAATTCCCTCTCATAGTTGTTATTACAGTGTTGTTAAAGTATTACAGCTGAAGGACGAAATCAGCTGTTAGTCTGTTAACGAATAAATCAAACAATACAACCTTGCGCATGAGCTTTACTCTTCTCAATCATGATTTAAAAATATAAAATTAATCAAATCCTATAAAAGCGAGTGTACATCCGTACGTGAGAAGGCCTAACATATAATATAACAGCTGATTTCACCCATCATCTGTAATTCTTAAACAAAACCCAGCGTAGTTTACATTTTCAATCATTATAATTTCTTATGAAGATGATTTTTTGAAATATGAGTAATAAAACTAATGTATGCAATAATACGTTATAATATATTTGCTTTGCGGTTATAAACTGTATATAAATACAAACTTTTATCATAAATATAATATTCGTTTATACAAATTTAAAGAAGAGATACATATTCGTTTAACTTCGGAAACATATAAACATATTTCATTAGCCTATTAATTTCTTCACTATAATATTTAACTTCTAAATCATTTATCAATATGAAACAAAAAGCAATTAAAAGATAATATTTTGATCTTTCTTTAAATATATAATAACGTAAGTTATATAAATTAAAAAAATAAATGTAACAAATAGGCCTACAGTTTTTATAATCCTTATTCGTACACATTTACCGATTTAAAAATTCCGTCAGCATACTTAGGTAGGCCTAGATAAAGTCTGTTGTTTTGAAATAGTTTTTTTTTTAACAGTGGTATTTCACAGGGGCTTACGTACTAGTACTATTTATGTCTCAGATTACGGCAGAAAATTCGTAAGATAAATCTAAAATTAAAAATTAAATAAAAAAGAAAGAGTTCCGTTGGAGTAGCCCCCGTTTTGTTGACTAAATGTCCCAAATCATCTCTTTGCTATGACCATTTCTCCCAGCCCATCGTCATAGGTCGAACTTTGTCCTTCCATACAGACGAGACGGCTGAGGTAACGATCTAACATCGTGACACTCTCTGTCGGCGGTCCGGGGAACTTCCTCAGAGTATAGTGAGTGACGAGCACTCTGTCGGTAACTCCGAGAGACTAGCTCAAGGGAACCCTGCGTTGAACAGTTTTTATCTTTACCTAAGTACTTGCCGTTCTCAAAACTGCTTCAATGAGAAGTTGTATTTCAATTGTTTTTATGGCTATTATAAAATTTATATTTAAAGAGTTTTGTTATTGAAACAACACAAATAGGTTATTTCTGACGATTTTATTCAGTAAAATTTTTAATAGTCCTATATAAATTTAGCATGTTATCAGCGAATTTCCATTGGAAAGATGAGCTATTGCAGTGACCCTTCTGACGAGACCTAAGGTCGGGAGTAGTAGGCTAATCAAGCACCGATCATGGTCCACAGAACACGTTTTGGGGTGTCATTAAAAATTGTATATTATACATACAGAGTATACGCACTCTGACGACCGCATTTTAAGTCCGATTTGGTTTAAATTTGGTACACACGTTGGTTGTCTTTGTCGTTCGGACGAGTTCGTTACCCGAAAAAATTCAACTACCGGAAGCACATTTTTTGACCAGAAGTAACTATTTTTTTTAGATTTTTCGTAGTAGAATTAAACTTCTGGAGTTTTATCTACAAATATAAACGTGCAAACATAGCCAAATTGGTCCAGCCGTTCTCAAGTGATGCGCTTACAAAGGAACGGCAATTCATTTTTATTATATAGATAAGGATGGTTTATAAAACAATGATTGTTTTATTTTAATTATTTTACCATAACAGTTAGTTACTACGCAAATTACGTAAACCACTGTTTTACTTGTTACGTTTTACTTATACAACTATTAATAAACTAAGATATTTTTAAAGCATAAAATTCTCAGTTTTGTAGACTTTAAACTTTATTAGTGAAGTTCTCATGAAATAAGAACAGTGAGAACAATCTGCAATTACAGTGTATGTCTCAGACCCTACATTAGTCGTTTATTCCATTGTTGTCACTAGAACACGTTTTGGGGTGTCATTAAAAATTATATAAGCTTATATGTATGTATTTGTACTCTAACGGCAGCCATTTTACATCGATTTGGTCAAAGTTTGGTCCACACGTTGGTTTTATATGTCGCTCGGACGAGATGGTAAAAATGTAGTTTACCTTGTCAAACGATTTCTAAGGGAATTTGATATAACATGAAAGAACACATCTAACTGATTGTAGAAACAACAAAAATTTTCCCGGGAAATAATATTTGTAGGAGTTATGAAAGAAATAAAACTTGAAATTGTATAGGTTAAGTTTCGACTTTTCCGCGATATTTGACGTAATTATAACAAAATAAATCACTTCACGTACACCAAATATGTAAGAATTAAATTAACTAAACAATATGAACCCCAAAAGTATCCACGCAGCAAGAAAATGTGAAAATAATGTAACAAACATAATTACGTAAACAAATGCATCAAACAATAGAAAGTACCGTTTAACTGCGTATTTAAAATGGAAATTAATCAACGTTGCCAAATCGAACAATAGGTTATTGTACTAATTAAGGTGTGTATAAATCAAGGTAACTAGATAGTAAAGGTTGCCTCATTTGAGAAATAATATTTCGTCGTATTATCACTTTATATAATTAGAATAAAAAAAA
>JAGFPH010001397.1:200896-213975 GCA_018207615.1 Philaenus spumarius
AATATTTCGTCGTATTATCACTTTATATAATTAGAATAAAAAAAAAACTAGAGGACTTACCTAAACTGTTTAGTCACAGTATTTTGCCGATAACAGTATGATTATAATATTTGTATAATTATAATATTTCGTCGTATTATCACACTATTTATAATTAGAATGAGTTGCCTAAACTGTTCGTTTCTACACAAAAAAGAACAAGAACAATCCGGCAACGCTGTCAGGACGGTAAGAAAAACATGTCGGCACTTTACAATGTAAATTTCCATAACGAACTTTTGATTTGAAAGTTTTTAATGTTGTAAATGTTGAATATGGTTAAATATTGGTTTCCCGGTATCAGTGAAGTGTATAAATACTATATTTATTAAGAAAAATGTTCAGGTTTGTGTGTTTATAGTAGTTTCGTTTGACAAGGTAAAGTAAATAAATACCGACGAGATTGTTAACCAAAAAAAATCCGTCAACAGGAAACACGTTTCTTGATCGGAGTTATTTTCTACAGCACCGATCGAGATGCGGTTTTCGATATTGTATTCGGAGAAGTCTCAGGAAAAAAGTCTACATATAATACCTTGTCGGTAGACAAAAAGTGGATTTTGGGCATGCGTAAAGTGCATCATTTCCCATAATTTATAAAAATTGTTTGAATTCATGAAAACTTATCAAAATTTGTATACATGAGTTTTGGGGGTCGCAGATTCCGAATCTGCCCTTGAAAAATATTTCCGATCACCCTGGGACCCCCCCCATGGGGGCATTTTGGCCAAAAAATTTAAGTGAAGCATTCTCATTGCAGTAGAATCAATCAGTGGGCCTTCAAATGTTTTACCGAAGTGCCCCCCCCCCACCCCATGGGGGTCCCAAGGTGATCGGACATCTTTTTCAAGGGCAGATTCGGAATTAGCGACCCCAAAAACCCCCGAGTGTACATTTTCGAGTGATTTACTGAGCCCTTTCATTTTTTGCCGCCAAGTGCCCCTCCCTGCCCCCATAGGGGGTCCCAGGGTGGTCGGACATATATTTCAAGGATAGATTCGGAATCTGCGACTCCCAAAACCCCTGTATACAAATTTTGATAAGTTTTCATGAATTCAAACAATTTTTATAAACTATGGGAAATGATGGACTTTATGCATGCCCAAAATGCACTTTTTGTCTGCCGATAAGGTATTACATATAGACTTTTTTCCTGAGACTTCTCCGAATACAATGCAGAAAACCGCATCTCGATCGGTGCTGTAGAAAAATATTTAGTTATTCTGGATGATTTTGGTCTGATTTTTCTGGTCTATTTGTTTTACTTTAACAATTGGTCAAACAAAGCATGAAAAATAACACTTTCAAATCTTCTTTTCTAGCCAATAAATACTCAATTGTCTCAAGGAAGCGAAGGTTGCAACAATCAACAACAGACACAAATAAACTTGACAAACTCCGGACAATCTCAATATTAACACAATTTCGAAATTATTCAAACAGTTTGCAAACCAGTTTGTGAGCTACGCAAAAACCGTCCTTTCTGCGTATACATTCTTACATTTTCTACGGGATATGAAAGCGATAAAAAATGTTTAAAGAACTTTTTCAACCGACATTATGGTAAATATAAGCAAACATCTTGCCAAGACAATCTTTATGCCTGCAACACTGTAGTTATACATAGTTGAGATAATGTTAACTCAAACCAAGACGGACGGTTATGCCTTGCTTTGCGGCTTTAGTTGGGAAATTTAAATTTTATTATAAAAAGAACTTTGTACGAGGTACATTAACATACACGTTTTATCTCGTGTATTTATGTTTAGTACATTTATTACTCTTATTATTATAATGTGCCTGTATCAATTACAGGATCTATGCGCGTTATCTATGCTGGGATCTATGTTTCTAAAGGTGTCAATTATATCTGGAGTTACGAAACATAAATTTTGTGCAAAGGGACTTGCCTCGAGTCGGTCTGTAAAAGTATGTCTTCTATAATTATTCAATAAGGAAACAAATAAACGTAGAGGGCTTACTGTTGTTAAGGCGAGTAAGATAATTTCAGGACTGCAGGTTGGTACCTCTGCGTAATAAGTTATCAGCTGTAGCATTAGCAGTAGAATATTTTTGTTGCAATTTTCTATTACTATAGCGATCTCGATGTCCCCAAATTAATAGAACAACGTTCAGTACCGGAGTTGAGCGAATTTCCAAAATTAAATTTATACGTTTTAGTGTTTTAATGAACTATTTGGGAAATTGGTCTAATCACGAAGGCGCTGGAGTAGCTATTAGCGTGTACGAAATGAATTAGTAGATTTTTGCGCCCATCTCAGCCTCCAGCCCCGGGAAACGTGCTGCTTCGTTCGCTTTGCGCGAGTTTGCACCTCTACCTTGGTTTATCAGTCTAGGTTCAGAAACTGCCCCTATGTGGGTAAAACCGGATACTTTTATGGTATTTTACGATTTGATCGAGTTTGTGAGTGTACGAAATCAAATGTGCAAAATAATCTCCTATGTTTATTTTTTAGATTAACTTTGCAAAAATGTTAATTTCTGGTACGAAAAATGTCAAAAAGTTTACCTTCGGTCAAAAGACGTGCTCCGGTTGTTGGGGTTTTTTTTTAACGAACTATTCCGAGCGACTTAACTTGTGTACCAAAGTTGGACCAAATCGGAAGTAAGTTGAGGCCGATAGAGTGCAAAATCATAAATACCCCCAAAAAGTATTCATTTCAAAAAGGTTAGAGTCACTGCAATAACTCATCTTTCCTATGGAAATTCGCTGGCAACCAGCATTAACCCTTTCCAGTCGAGTGTCGGGGCAGCCCCGCACCCTACTAATCCGCACGAACCCCTATGTCGGGCGAGCCCCGAACTCGCTATGATAACGTTCTTTGATTGCATTTGAACAGACGTAATTACTTTGATGACCGCTATTGTTGAAGTTTGAGATGTGCTGCTATCTGTGGAATTGTTTTAGGAATCTTTTTCAAAAACTGAATTTTTTTGAGTTCAGTTTCTGTGGTAAATAAATCTTAGAAAATGTAATGATTGCCGCCTTTGGCCGCTCTGTAAACAGCTGTCTCCTCTCGCCGTTGTTTGGTTCCTACTTACTACGCAGTGTTTTAGTGAGCTTACGCGTTGTTTAGTTTTGTTGTACTAGGTTATCGTGTGTAATTTCACAGTTTATTTTTGAATATTGTTCTTTTTATAGTAATAATGATTGTTGTGAAATAAAATGAACGAAGACGACGGCAGTTTGTTACAAAATGACGTTAGTGGCGACGGAACTTTTGTTTCGAACCTGAGTTTCAAAACTTTTCTTACTAGTTTTGATCTATATAATACTGTTGTTAAGCAATAAAATAAATAGTTGAGGTAATTTTGTACAAGTTGGTGTCAAAACTAATTGTTTTCATAAAAAAGATATAGACAACAAAGAACAAGCAACAAATATAGGTCTTCACATTGAAAATTTTTCCAATATTCTTGTTTATTTCGGTTTTTTGTTACAAATTTATATTTTTTCCAATAAATAAAAATTAAAAACATATACTTGAAAATAAAAATATATGTTTTTTTATACCAATCTATACTAAATTCATAGAAGAAACTACAAAAAAAAAATCAGTCTTTTAGAACTGACAGAAATACTTTTCTTTTTTTGAGTAAACATGTTACAGTGCAATATTCGCTCAAAATTAATCTGACCTGATAGCAACACTAAGTCCCCAGTAATTGGAGTGGAAAGGGTTAAGATATTTAAAGATGCAAAACACTTAGAAGTACCTAATCAATTATTCTTTTGGCTAAAACCCAAAAAAGCTTCATTCTAATACGAAAAGTCTTAAAAAAATCGTTACTTCAAAAAAACGTGCTTGAAACCGTTTCAAAAACCGACTGTTGGATTTTTTGGGTAACGAACTCGTAGCTACTTAGAAAACCAACTCATGTAGGCCTACCAAGTTTGAACCAAATTGGACATAAAATGCGGCCGTTATAGTGCAAACACATACTCAGGGCCGGTGCAAGGAGTTTTTCCTGAACATGCGAGATTCATTTTTGGCCCCCCCCCCCCCCCCTCTATACACAACAACCCTCCTCCGCCCCTATATATGTATATATATTTATATACCTCCTTATTGCAATAAAAAATGGGTACATTATCAAATGTATACCAATTGAAATTATTTAATTATATAAAATAAAATAAAATATAACATCGAGCAACAATTTAAAAAATAAAAGTAAATATAAAATATTGTCTATCCATATACAGTGTATTATATATATATATGTAGCTTTGGTCTTAATAAAATAAATGTATGATAAAATAGAAAGTTAAGTGTGGGAGGTTGGAATACTGAAAGCACCAAATTAATCATATTACAATATTTATTTTACATAATTTTAACTTTTTAACATCAAACGATAACATTGTAAGATTAACATTACAATATCACAAGTCAATTTGGTAACATCATGACAACGTGGTAAAGGTAAAGGGTTATGTATAATTGTCAATAAGATAAGGTAACATCGGTAATTCGGTGACATTGTAAGATTGAGGTTAATGTTAAGTTTTTACATTAATATCACACACATACAAGAAAAATGGCATAACTAAATTAAATGAGAAAAAACTAAAATCGGACTTTTCTTGCCTTGATCTTGGCGAAGTCTCTCAATATTGTATCTGTGCCCAATGAGTTGAGAACGTCGTTCTCAATCGCTAGTGTTGCCAACCCACTAAGTCGTTCTTGAAAAGTGATTGAACGTAGGTAGTTTTTTATTATTTTGAGTTTTTAAAAACTCCTTTCTCCACTGGCTACTGAGACTGGGAGCGTAAGAAGAATTCTTAAAGCAATAAATACATTCGGGGAAATATCAATCATTCCGTTTTGAGTCAGATAACTTAGTGTTGCTTCAGGCGAATTGTCTTTAGGTAGCAAAGGTGATAACGATCTCTTTCAGGAGGTACTCTCCATTTATGCTGCTCTTATTATTTTCTGTCAATACAGCTTCTAGATTCTTGCACTTTTCTTTAAGTTCTTCATTTTCAGTTCCCCTACCAGTTTCAAGTCATAAAGAAACTTTAAATAGTTGCCATGGTCCCGTAATAGTTCAAATCTTTCATTTAAAGAGTTTATTGCCTTGTTCAAAGCAACAAAAAAGAAATCTACTTTAAAGAACTCTTTCCCGGACTTAACAGGTTCGTCTTCGCTCTCATACGAAAAGTGCCGTTTCACCTTTCTTGGCACCTTCACTTGGACTTCAATGGGGAATTCCGGTGCAACATTTAGTTTTTCAGCCAGCTCCCTTGCGTCGGTCATTACACTATTGAGTCCATTTTCGGACCTCATACCATTCAGAAACTCTTTTGCATTTTCAATGAGTTTGAGAGTACTTGGGAGATTGACTTCTTTTTCTGAAGTGTTTTACTAACCAAGTTCACTCTATACAAAATCTCATACCAGGTAATTAAGGAGCAGAGAAATCGGAAATCTGTTAACTTCTATAAATAGATAACAGGCTATAAATAGATGTTATACTGTTGTTATTGACACATAATTATTACATTATTAATGTTAGTGAAGTTAGTATAAAATGTATGGTGGTATCGTCTTTAGGGGGGCAAGTTTTTCACTGAAACCAAAGGGCGCCGATTTTGAAAGGATGGCGCCTTAAACTAGTGTATGTGGTCTTTTGTGCCCGTAAAGAGGCGCCGAAAAGAAATATGGCATTTCTTTTAATTCCCGAAAAGGGCGGTCTAGGGGGGGGGGGTAAATTTTTCACTGAAACTAAAGGGCGCCGACTCTGAAAGGATGGTGCCCTACAGCAGTGTAGGAGTGTAGGTTGTCTGTCCCTAAAAAAAACGTTAAACAGAAATAGGGAGTTTCTTTTAAAACCCGAAAAGGGCGGCCACGTCTTTAGGCAAACATTTTTCGGTGCAAAAAAAATCCGTAAATTTTGAAGGCGCCTTGGTCTTGAACTTTTTGCCTGCGCTTCGGCGCCCCCTTCCTGGCGGCGCCCCATGCGTCCGCATGTTCCGCATGGTCCTTGCGCCGGCCCTGCACATACTCGTATATATAAATTTGACCAGGACCCCAAAACGTGTTCTGGGACGCATGATCGATGCTCATTGACCACTCCCGATCTTAAGTTTAACCGTAAGAGTCACTTCAACAACTCATCTTTGCTATGAGAATTCGCTAATAACGGAAAACGTTTCATAAACCACATATCCGACCATGAATTAGGGAGGTATTAGGCAAGGTAAACATCTTTTAATAGGCTATAAAAGTATAACGAGTGGCACATTATTTTACAGCATATTATTATATTTGCGCGTATCTTAATTATACTTTAGTTTTAGATGGTGGATTATAAAGGTTTTACTGTTATTAATGGTACAAGAAGAAATATTTTAAATCCACTACCTTGAAAGTAAAGTGTTCATAGAACCGGCGTGCTCCAAGCGTTGATTTAACTTGAGAACTTTTACTTACTAGCAATTTCCTCTTTCAACTACTTAAACTTTTACCTTCCGACGTTTTGTTACCAATTTATATTGAAATAAATTTGCAAAAATATATTAGTTTTTACAAAGGTTTAAAATAAAATATGGCACGAGCTACAACTCTACTTCCCTATCCGTTTCCTATCCTTATAATTATGAATATAGCCAAGAGTCGTGACTTCTTTTCAATGGTTTTTGTAAGTAAATGGAGAGTTGAAGTACTGATAATATTAATACAGTACCGAAAAACCGACCTACGATCAGGAGAGATTCTGATTGGATTCAATATTTTCAAGTGTTACATTTGAATTGAACTAATTAACATGCAAGTAGTAAAATTAATGATACTTTTCATAATGCGTTAAATTAGTATAATAATTAAATTTAAAAATATCCTATATATTTCGCATTAGAAATTATTGGTTTTTTTTTTCAAAAGTTGGCATCACTGATCGTTAATAAACACTGTGATCAAATAGGAAATAATGTTTAACTAAGTCAATTCCAACCATAATGAATATAATCACAAAGTAAAAACTAAATAGGCCTACAGACGTAAAACAATTCTTCTGCAAATATGCAATTTAAAGAAAACATTTTTTTTTCACAAAGTTCAACAGACAACTTTAATAAAAAAACAACCGTGTGGACAAAGTGACGAAAAATCCTTAGAGCCGTTTACGAGAAAATATTTACAAGTATACAATATTTAGTTTTTTTAGAATATAAGATACTAGTTGACCTGTGCAAAAATTTCGCAAGTTAGAAGTACTTACCTTTTGATTACGTTTATTTATTTACTTGGTTTATTATAACAATTTATAACGCTTTACATTGATTTAATTTAATTTATTTGCGCGACAGATTACACTTTATGTAGAATGTAAACAATCTAACTAACAGCCGTCATGTTGGTTAAACAGATTGTTTGTAGATGGCGCTTTTCATTAGAAATCTTATGAACTTTCAAATGAAATTTGTTAACTAATTTTACTTTCTCACTATACTATAGTATAGAGAAAGTATAGTGATCGCAAAAAAAAATCTATGTTGAGATTTTTGTGGAAATGTCCATTTTGGGAACCCTGAGTCCAAAAAAGTGGTTTTTACAAAATGTCTGTCAGTATGTCTAAATGTCTGTATGTATGTCTGTATGCATACAAAGCTAGAGCGAAAACTATTCGATCGATTTCAAACAAATTCGCACCAGACATGACAAGTAGGCCTGTATAGATCCACGAAAAACGGTTTTGAAAAATGTTGAAAAACAACCCCCTTTTTGAACAAAAAACCCCCAAAAATCAGTTATTATTTTTTTATAAAAAAACGGCTTTAACGATTTTGATAAAATTTTGCTTATTTGTAGCCCATAATGTACCCTACCATATGCAAAGAACCGTATCTTTCTAAAAATTCTTGTTTAGCCATAACAGATTTTTGGGGTTTTTTTGGCCAAAAAGTGGGTTGTTTTTCAAAAATTTTCAAAACCTTTTTTCGTGCATCTATGCAGGCCTAATAGACGGGTTTTGTGCAAATTTGTTCGAAATCGATCGAATAGTTTTCTCTCTAGCTAATAATAATAATATTTAGTTAGTCTCCTACTTTAATATCACCTCTCCTACGAAGTCACAATGAATCTGTTTAATAATTTAAATATGTTTGTGAGAAAGTACGTGCCAGTTCCTGGTAACGTTTATTTTTAAAGAAAACATTAATTTTAAGCTGTGTCTATTTTTCGGCAATAGCGGAGATCCCGGGGAACATAGCTTTAAAATCATGATTGAATCATTAATTTTTATGAAAAATTAAAGGAAATAACTTATGTTGTATTCACAAAAAACACTTTTCTGAAATAATATATATTTTTTCAATTATTGTACCCTTTATTGTTGGAGTCGAACTAGCACTTCAACATTTTGTTTTACTAATTATTACAACAGTAAACTTTCCGTGTCTAACGGATAAGTTGTCGCTCCTTGAATCGTTTCAAACTAAAGTGGAAACTTTTACACTCATTAATACGTAGGCCTACAGATCTTTCGTTTGTCTAACCAAATCTACAACGCAGACTGTATTTTCACCGATAACAACAGACCACTATTCTTCTCGAAACCAGTTTAATTATTGGGTGTTAATCGGACGAAAGTATGAAATCGCTCTATTTCGCGTAATCGGATCGGCCGTAAATCTAAAACAGTCCGAGGGGCGCCAACGGTCTTCGAATTAACACCTAGAGTTTTTAATTAAAGAGCTGGCCGGTTTTCTACGTTCCATTAGTTTGGTCTGAAATTGGTTGGAATAGCTTTGTGTCAACAATAATCGAGTAATTATTGAACAATGCCATTGTTCTGGACTGACTTAATTTACATTTTGTATTATTCTCGGTTCTCGAGTAATTATAAGATTTGCATAAATAAATTAGATACGTTACTTTATTGTTATTTAAATTAATTTAAGAGGGTATGTTCATATATCTAATCGATTTGGATATGCTTTGTCTGGTATGGATCTCGAGGATATTTTTCGAGGGAAACTGTTTTAAGCGGAGTAAGGCAAATTGGTCTTGATCAGACCTAAAATGAAACACTTCCGACTTCAACCAGTAGTTGACAGGAAAGAGTGGGAGAATCGTTTGACACGCATGCGCACGGAGAGAATCATTTCTACTCTTTCTGTTGTATACGTCATAATGTACTGTGCTAATACGTAGCATAGAGAACCAATAGACGATTGCGTATTATACTGTACATTAACTGAACACGTTTTAATGTTTATTTAACTTTTGTTGAAGTATTAAAGCTAATGGACGAAATCAGCTGTTATATGTTCGAATCATTTATTGTTTTTAATTATTTTTCTTTACTTCGTTCTTCAAAAGAAACTACTTAGTTCTACAAACAACCAACTATATCTAACAGAGCATATGCCATTAGGGATTTTCAACATGGTAAATGTACATAGCTTAAAGTTTAATATTTTACTCAAAGACATGAAATACATTTTGGAAAACAAAAGATCACACACTTTAATCACAGCCCTACTTAAATCAATGATTTTAATCCCAAATATTTTAAATTCAGTCATTTAGGCAAAACTATGTTATTATTCATTTTAAGATTCACTCAATTTTTCATCGTGGATAGGCTTATGATTTTAAATGAATAGTTTAAACATGTATGATAAAATAGAAATAATTCTGACAAAAGATAGTTATTGTTTACAACATAGTTTTATGTTTGTAGACATAAGTCGTTCCTTAACTGTCTAGACTGACGTAAACAAAACGGATCGTACGATTTCTAACCTCAAATCCAATCATATAATACATCAAATGCAAAGAAAGCAATGGATAAAATCAAGTGTTTCTAGAACCTAAGAAGTTTCACTTCTAACGCACGAAAGTCTCACGCACTTTATTTTAATAAGTACGATGTCTAAACATTTCTAAACTTTTCATTAAGTTAACTCAAAAAACAGTTTTTAAAACAATTCTTATTTAATCATACCGATTGCTACTAGCAAACAAATATGACAAAATTGGCGTCCAAAAGATCAATTGCACCGATTGGCCCAAAAATTATATTGTACAGACAGAACGACCTTTCCGTCAGAGATTTAGAGAACGTAAATCCAGCAGGAACTCAGACGCATCCGTTACCAAATTAAACTTTGCGGAACATTTAGTAAATGAGGATCACAAGTACACTGACATAGATACAAAAATGGAAATCCTGCTTGTCTGCAACAAGGAACACAAATTGATCACTTTGGAGGCCTACCAAAATTATAACAATTTTACAGGAAGGAGAAAGGAAACTTGTCGAATGGCTAAACTCAGTTTCAGGCTAACTTGATCTTTGACCTGATTAATGAGATATCCCTACCTAACAAACCATCATCCATTCAGTTAGGAAAAAACATCAAAGAGGACAGCCACTTACTGTGACTTTAAATGTTATACAGAGTGAACTAAAAGTCTGATGACACCCCTGTAACTTATGCGTGAGTAATTGGGAATAAACCAAACTTAGCTAATGTTTACTAGGTATAAAGATGTACTTTTTTACGCATAAGGCAACCTTATTACCATTTTCAAAACGGGAAATATTTTTATTTAACGCGACAGCTCAAATGTTTTTAACTAACCCCTGCCTTGTGACCCCTCATTTTGAAGGTATTGGTACAAGAATGTAAATTACGAAAACTAGAGGTCTCTATCTTATTCCTATCTAAAGTTATTTACGGTTAAAGACGAGATTGATTTAAGTCCTTCTAACTTTTTAGTGAGTGATTGGTGAAGAGCCTAATCTAAGGAATGTTTACTAGGTATTGGGATGTACTTTTTATGTATTAGGAAACTTTTCCCCAGATTCAAAAATTGGAAATATTAGAGACAGCTCAAAATTTGTATACACAAACCCCTTACATGTGACCATCCATTTTAATGGTGTTAACAAAAGAAAACTAACAGTGCAAATTTGAGGCCTCTATCTCACCCTGCTAACCCCAAAATTTCCCATTTTGGAAATGGTAACAACGTTGTCTTATGCGTAAAAAAGTACATCTGTATACCTAGTAAACATTACCTGAGTTTTTTTTTTCCCAATTACTCTCTCAAAAGTTACAGGGGTGTCCCCAGACTTTTAGTTCACCCTGTTTAATATTATGTTAAGTGTTCATTTTAGTATGTTGGCTTAGTGTGTTTTACAACAATGTTTTAATTGTTGTTTTTATGCAAGAGTGTTTCAATTATTCTGATGATGCCTGACAGATAGTCGACACAGATGACTACTATTGACTGAGGCCTAGTAGTATATAAATATATCATATTTGGTGTTTTCCATTATTAGTGAATTTCCATAGGAAAGATTGCAGAGACCCTTTGGTGAGGCCTAAGAACGGAAGTAGTAAATGAGCACCGATCATGGTCTTCGGAATACGTTTTGGGATGTCATTAAAATTGTATGTATGTGCAATTTAACGGCCGCATTTTAAGTCTGATTTGGTACACACGTTGGTTGTCTAAGTCGCTCGGAGAAGTTCGTTAGCCAAACAAATCCAACAACCAGAAGCACGCTTTTGACCGGAAGAAACTATTCTTTTAGATTTTTCGTATCGTACTAGAATTTACCTTTTTGGGGGTTTTTACCTAAAAAAACAATTTTAGGATATTATTCTGCACGTTTTTTTTTTACACTACCCAAATCGATCAAAACGTAAAATGCCATAAAAGTACCCGGTTCAGATCCACGTGGGGGCATCTTCTGATCTGAGGCCGATGTCCGAGTTTGTACGCTGCGAGCGAAGCACTCCATAACCCGAGGCCACAAGATCGAGGTGCAAACTCGCAAACTCCGCTGTGAGTGGAACAAAGGAGCGCCGAGTCGAAGCTGGAGCCTTAGGCGTAAACAAACTCTACTATATTTCGTTTTATACAGCGCCTTCATGAGTAGATCGATTTCCCAAATAGTTGGTTGTAACATACAAAGTTAATTTTGGGAATTCGCTCTGCTTGTTAATACCTATGTATTAGGCAAGTCCTAATAAAAACCAAGTCAAACTAAAATATGCTATTTCAATAAAAACGTCAAATTCATTAGCAAATAATTCGACCACGCAGCTAAACGTGAGTTGAGCGAAATTCCAAAATTTAAGTGTATATGATTTTAGGGTTTCAACCAACTATTTGGGAAATTGGTAACTCAGCATCCATTCCCGGCTGAAGAGCTTCTTCGTTTCGCTCGCAGCTGAAAACTGGCTTTGTGAGTTTGCACCTTGACCTTTTGGCCTCGGAATTTTTTCTGCTTAGCTTCGCTAGCAATGATTTGTATCCCGGCAGTCGGCCTCGTAACAAAAGTCGACCAACGATAAAATCCCCCAAATGGATTTGTACCAAGTAGCCTACTTTAATGGTAATTCACGTTCAGGTTGATTTTGGTGGAACCAAGCGAGCCGTTCGTGTAAGAAACAGAATGTGTATAATAATTTCCTATATGTATATTTTTACATAAAACCGCAAAAAAATTTTAGTACGAAAAATCTCAAAAAATAATTATTTACTGTTAAAAAAAAGTACTTCCAGTTGTTGGATTTTTTTAGCTAACGAACTCATCCGAGCCACTTAGGCAGCCAACGTGTGTACCAAATCGAACGTTTGAACAAATATATACATATATATATAGGCAAATATATATAATTGTATACATAAAGATTTTAATGACACACACAAAATCGTGTTCTGGGGACCATGGGTGGTACTCATTCACTACTCCCAACCTTAGGTCTCACCATAAGGGTCACTGCAATAGCTCCTATGGAAATTCGTTAGTAAATTGAATTTTTCCTGCTTACCTACAAATAAAATAATTCACAGGGGAAGGCCTGGTTATATGACATGTGAGCGACTGATCCACGACTATCCGCCTTTGCAAATTAACCGTTGGTTGCGCAATTGAAAATATACTCGACCAGTAAATGTTTTCCAGTTAGATCTATTTACAAGGTGTTCGGATACATTCACAGCAAGACCGGTCGTCAATAAGAAGACGCTGACTGGATCAGTGGAACAATG
>JAGFPH010001397.1:218975-233842 GCA_018207615.1 Philaenus spumarius
TAGCTGCCTCCATGTTCGAAATGTGTTATTAGTAGAATTTGTTTGCACCTTAAACCTCCAGCCCCGGGCCAAGCACTGCTTCGTTCCGCTCTCAGAGGAAACACCCGATTTCCGAATTTGCATCTCGACTTTGCGGCCTCGAATTATGACTGGGCTTTGCGAATTTGCAGCCTTGAACTATAGACTGCTTCGCTTCGATCGCTGCGGTAGAAGTCCCTTATTATGCTACTTTTATAATTTGTATTTTAAATTGCATTGCTTTTAAGTTTATTTATTTTAGGGTTTCCACCAACTACTTAGAAAATTGTTCTAATCACGGAGGCACTGAATAACCGCCTGCATGTATGAAATAGGCCTATATTAGAATTTGTTTGCACCTAAGCAGATGAAACACACGCTTTCCGAGTTTGCACCTCGAATTAAGGATTGCGCTTTCGAATTTGTACCCTCGGATTATAGACTTCTTCGCTTCAATCGCAGCGGTAAAACTCGCTTATTATGCTACTTTTATGTTTTCATCAATTTTAGGAAAACCAGGCGAGCTATAAGGTGTGTCTTGGTCCTGATTTTTGTGTGTGTCCGTCCGTCCAGCAAACAGAGGATATAAAGTTTTTAGGCATTTTTCTTGATAGCAAGATTACATGGAAGAAACACATTCGACAGTTAAACTCATAATTACGTTCATATGTAAGGAAATTCTATTACCTGAGAAACATCTGTAACTTAAAAGTTCTGAGAATGTTATATCATGCTTTCATACATTCCAGACTTCAATACGGAATAGAGTGTTAGGGAGGGGCCTGTATGGCCGCGACTACGCCTCTAATTGTTACTCAAAAACATTTTATCAGAATTCTTCTTTTCAAGAGTAAATTCCATCATGCCTTTCCTCTATTTAAACAACTAAATAAATTGCCTCTGAAACATTTATTTATGTATAAGGTCCTAAAGATTTTTTATAGCAGAAGTGGAAATACTTCCAATGTTCAAATTTATTATAAAACAAGAAGTACTGCCCAGGTGAACATGAAAAGACCAAAAGTGAACCGAACTTGCTTTAAGAGGTATTTTTTATATATTGGTCCCAAAATATTTAATGATTTGCCTATATAAATAAAAAAAGAACCAAGGATGGTTAAGTACATGTCGCGAGTGAGAGGTTGGCTTTGGGGTTTTGAGTCCTGCGATGAACTGTTTAAGAGTGTAGTTTAATAATTGATGTTTAATGTTTATTTGTAAGTGTTTAATGAATTGGTTAAGTTGGGATACATGTGTTTCTGTCGATTTGTGTGTATGGTAGTTATGGAATTATATGTGTGGTATGTGAGTATGTGTGTAAGCAGTTGTGCGAGTTTGGATAATGTATAGATTTTTTATTTAATTTTGTGAAGGGAGGCCTGTTAGATACACCACCGCAGGTGTAGCCGCATTATGTTAAGAGTTAGGTATAAAGGTAGACTAGTTATTTTGTATTTATTTCCGTATTTTATTATTTTTATTTTGTTTATAGTTTAGGTATTTTCTTTTCACACTAACCATCTAATACTGGAAATGATCGTTAGTTATTTCCCAACCATTGTAATATACATATAAATGTAAATAATTGGAGGAAAATAAAATATTATTATTATTATTATTAGGTCGTTTAAAAAAAATGGGGCAGAATAATATCCTTTATGTATTCTTTTTATATTCCCCCAAAATGTTTCATTCTAGTACCAAAAATCTCAAAAAACTGTTACTTCCAGTCAAAAACCGTGCTTCCAGTCGGTGCATTTGTTTGGCTGACAAAGTCGTCCGCGCGACTTACGAAACCAACGTGTGTAATAAATTTGGACTAAATCGGATATAAAATGAGGCCATTATATACAATTTTTAATGACACCCCAAAACGTGTCCTGGGGACCGTTATCGGTGCTCATTGACCACTTCCGACCTTAGGTCTCAATATAAGAATCACTGCAATCTTTCCTATGGAAATTCTATGATAAATTAAATCTAAACATTTTTCTAAAGTGATTTTTTTTTTATTGTTACACCCTCGTCAATTAAGAAGGACGAGTAACTAACTGGCTACAGGTGTAGAAACCATCAACTGATAAGTTGCTCTTACTCTTTATTCATTAAATGTCACCTTTGAGATACGGTTTTTAATATTTACAGATAAATTGAACTGTAATACAACTATTATAACAAACTGTAAAAAACTCGTACTTCTTTCCCTCTAATTAATTATATAATCTTATTACCTGAAATTAATTGTTAGCAAGAAAATCGAGCCCTTTGCTTGATGTTTACTCACTGCTACGGCTCAGTTTAAAGAACAAGTCAAGCTACAATTAAAAATTAAATTTTTGTTTAATTACCTAGGAAGAACCCGTCGTGCTTGGTACGCCGAATTCCGTACTCGATTTACTATATTATATTAATTACTATACATATTGCCTATACTCAACAACGTTTTCACTCGGGGGTTATTTTAAAATTTTACTCGGATCAATGACTAACCTTAAAATTAATCAAGCTTGTTTAAAAAAATAGAAACACTCAAAGAATATTTGATTTTAGAAGTTAAAACTAAACGGTTGTAAGGTGGTATATTTATTTATTTATGCGGTAATTACAGTCAAAATTGTATTGGAGAAGATCCTTCCAATACACTGTAATAACGAAATAATTTAACGGAACCTATGTTTTATTACACAGATGATAAACTTAACATGTATTTTCAAACTCTGGTCTAGACTTAACATTAAAAAGTACAAACACTAAAATTATATTATTTAGTTTACATGTTGTCCATTACGAAGACATAATAAGCTTATTATAAATTTGTCGTTTTGTTATTTCTTATCGGCTGTTTTTGCTATTACGTAAATGTGAAGAAACAGTAGTTCGGTTAGTGTGAGACGAATCACCTTTTTTATTTTTAACAAAATCAGCTGACTATTCATCAATAAAACGTGTGCTAGTTGACCGAACGTTTATCTTAGGGGAAAATACCTCCCTTTTTAATAAAATACGAGCATTTTTAGAAAGATACGGGTTTTTGCATATGGTAGGGCACATTAAAGGCTACAAATAAGCCACATTTGATCAAAATCGTTAGAGCCGTTTTTTTATAAAAAAATAATAACTGATTTTTTGGGGTTTTTGCCAAAAAGGTGTTTGTTTTTCAAAATTGTTCAAAACCCTTTTTCGTGCATCTATATAGGCGTACTGGACATGTCTGGTGCAAATTTGGTTGAAATCGATCGAATAGTTTTCTCTCTAGCTTTGTATACATACAAACATACAGACATACATACATACAGACAGACATTTTGTAAAAACCACTTTTTTGGACTCAGGGGGTCCCAAAACGGATATTTCCACAAAAATCTCAACATCGATTTTTTTGCGATCACTATACTTTCTCTATATTATTGTATAGTGAGAAAGTAAAAAACAACTTCAGAAGAATTACATTATTGATGAATTGTAATTGTTAACATAACCCCAAAATACAATCTACGCTAGGTTTTGTCCAGATGATGGATGAAATCAGCTGTTATATGAGCGTTTGCTCTTCTTGTGTTGTTAGACAAAATACATTGTTTCTTTACAATCAGCTGTTTGAAGAATTGTAAAATAAAATCATTGCAAAGGTTTGGAAATTTCGATTTTTTAAATTTTTTTAAGAAAATAAGATGACTTAAAAGTAAATAAAACCTGTTAACATAGAAAATTTTTGCTTTTATCAGTCCAGTGGAAGTCTCAGACGAACTGTCCAAAGGATTGAAAAAGTTTACTTTTTATCCCATGTTAAATCTTCATAAGAAAAGTGTTTTTTTTCATTTTTGACCCATTTAACGTAAATATTTTCAAAATACAAATAAAACCTGCTAATATAGGACTGAAAACCTTTGTTTTGGTAAAATCTGCATGCAAAATTGGCCCAGTAGAAGTCTCAGACGAACTGTATAAATGTTTTTTCCTTACAGCTTTAAATATATAGATGGCTTACAATAATTAGTTTTATTATAGTATATTCTATTGTGTAAGGAAGGTGGATATTTAATAACTTATACAAACTCTCGCTGACACGAACTATACAAAATTGCATTAATATCCATACGATTAATTTAATTGTAATCTTGTTTTTGTGCTGATGTAGCGTTGACTCGGCGCTTCGATATAATAATTTTTGGACGCTCGGCTTTGCTGGGCAATAATAAAATACTTTAAAACCCTCAAAGTGGCAATCAAATCACTTTAAAGTGCTGGGCCATTTTTTAGCATCTTGCACGGTTAGTTTAACAATTATTTTTTATATAAAAGAATGAATTTAAATAGCATATCAATGTGTTCATAACAACATGTTCTACAATATAAAATAAAAATAAAACACTTAACAACTTTGTGTTAAAAAATTACGTCCTTAGAGTGTTGAAGTAACATTTTTTTTAATATTTTTTTTTTAATTTGTAGGCATATAGATGGTCTTGAAAATGTATTAATGTAAATTCCAAAATATAAAAATTGTTCTAATTTTAGTTCTGAATAAGAAATGTATCACAAAAAACTAGTTAATCTAAAACATTTACTAAAAATTTAAAAAATAAAACATATGGTAATTTTTGAGAAAAATGTATTATACAGTACATGAATAAGTATTTGTATACTATTTCATAAATAAACCATGTTGGGTCACTAATATGAGTCCACAAATGCTAAATGTCTAATATAATAAGATATGTACAGAAAAAAATGTTTATGGACCGACTAAACAACCTTAGTCAGTTGCGTAGTTTTTACACAATCGTAAACAAACCACAGCTTACAGCTGACAATATTGTCATCTGTTACTTTTTTTCTTCCAAAGATAACAAACTCGCACTGCCTACTAGATAGAGAATTCAATTTACTTTCATTCTATGGGATGGGCAAGTTTATCCGATAACTATTAGCTTAGATATATCGATTTTACGAACTATCGTACTGTGCGACGCTAGCACTTTCAAATTTTCTGAACAGGTCGCACATTGCGATAGTAGTACTTGGGCGTTCAAACTATAGACCAGTTGTCCACTTATGGAAATAATCCAGAATATCTCTCTCAGATCATGAATAATAAAATAGATCATGCATGCATACGGGGGCTGTGTGGCGAGAAAAAGGTTGTCGGGAAAATATTGCATGATCGCGCCGCAAGGTAGCGCTGGGGAGAAATCGTTCAAGCCATAGATCGCGCCACTATCGTCGAATTCCCAGTGGATTGAAATATTTCATTGGATCGGAGTTCTATTAGGTTATCCAAATACAATGGTTTAATTAAGAAGTAGTACGACATAAGGACAACTTTGAACGGTTTACAGACGTTATAGTTACTGAAATTGTTATAGTGGAAATTGTATAATTTAATTTTTAATTACATTTTTAATTTTATTGCTTTAAGTTTATTTGTTTTAGGGTTTCAACCAACTATTTGGGAAATCGGTCTACTCACTAAGGCACTGAATAGATGCCTCCATGTTCGAAATATGCTATTAGTAGAATTTGTTTGCTCCTAACCCTCGAGCTGCTTCGTTCCGCTAGCAGAGCAAAAACTCGCTTTCTGAGTTTGCACCTCGAATGATAGCCTGGGCTTTGCGAATTCGCACCCTTGTATTATAGACTGCTTCGCTTCGATCGCTGAAGTAAAACTCTTATTATGCTACTTTTATAATATTACGTTTTCATCGATTTGGGGGGGGGGACCACACGGGCTATAAGGTCGTGTAAAAGAACAAAATGTGCAGAATAATCTCCTTTATATCTTATCTTCTAAAGCGAGAGATAATTGTCTGTCTGCTAAATGGATCTGGAATCTCCGTCTAAGGATTTTTGATTTTTTGATTTTATATGGGGCTTTTGGCCACGAGAAATCGATTGGAAATGGTCACCAGTCTGGGAAAATTCGTTTTCTACGTCTTTTTATTAAATTAAAAAGTGAAATTTGACCATTTTAAACAATACAAAGCACAGCTGATGCAAATGTTTTCAATGTCATTACAATAATCATCTGTTTTCTTTTAAACGAAGCACAGCTGATGCAAATGTTTTCAATGCCATTACAATAATCATCTGTTTTCTTTTAAACTGTATTTTGTTAGAGGTAAGCCTAATGTTGTATCTATTTATAGTTACCATGGCAACGAATACTTCTGCTAAATAAACATACCCTTTATTTAGTTGTTTAATGTTATAGGCCTAACCTAAACGATGTTCACGGAAATTTGCAATAATAGTTATTGAAATCATAGCCCTGCTTATAATCGAGCTTTAGCTCGGTCTCCTGGTACTATTCTTTTAGACAAAACCCCCAAAATGTTTCATTCTAGTACAAAAATTCTCAAAAAAACTGTTACTTCCAGTAAAAAACCGTGCTTCCAGTAGGTGGATTTGTTTGGCTAACGAAGTCGTCCGAGCGACTTACAAAACCGACGCGACGTGTTCTGGGGACCGTTATCGGTGCTCATTGACCACTCCCAACCTTAGGTCTCACTATAAGAGCCACTGCAATAGCTCAACTTTCCTATTAAAATTATTGTATAAATAGGAAACTCCCTATTGTATAAATTGCTTATTCCCCCAACTCCCTGTAAAAGTTATGATTTTTATCCCTGTGAAAATTATTTTGTGTTTTAATGTTTTTAACCTTAATTTATATCGCGACGTAGGCCATGTGTATAAAATGAAAACCTATATTATTTCAAAGTTGTGTGCATTATCAGCTACACAGCTGGCGTCCGCACAAAACCTTCTCCGTTTTTACAAATAAACTAAACACACTACACGGCGCGAATATATTCCAAAAGCAGAGTTACGTGACCGCCATAAAGAAATATATTAAAACTCCCAACATGGTAAACCAAAGCTCCACACACGCCTGCAATTTGCATTCGCTATTTGTCCGTAAAGCACATACATGATCCGCAGAGTTATTCGTTATTGGTTTAGTTATATAATAAACTGTTGGTACGGTGGTGTCAATTTGTGTGACTTGCGACTCTGAACACTCGAGGCCCTTATTTGCTCCGTCCCCACATGGTCGTAAGCAATTCCTTTTGTGCGAGGTTTGAGGACAATAGTTGTTTATGTACCCTCCCGGCGTCCGCGACTCGGTATTGTTCTCCCGCACGAGCATCCATCCTCGTTTCTCTATTCTTTACTATTACCCGCTTCCTTCATTGTGCAAACACCTCCCACCTCCGGTTTTCCCTCTCACTCCGCGCCATACTTCTATCTAAGGTTTGAATCAGTATTCCCATTGAACCATACGTTTCACCTCTTTTGCAATGTATGCACTTCTCTCCGACCCGAACACGATTTTATAATTTAAATCGCTCGTTCCGATGACGGAGAGGGAATGTATCGGGTATCGGAGAAGATTTAATGTGAGCTCGCTTAGCTTTAGTTAAATGGTAACTTTAGCCACGTTTCTTCGGAATAGTTTGCTCGAATGATTTCTTCTATGGGAAGTTATGAAGGTTGTAGACCGCTCCGATCTTCGGCGTTTGAAGGAGAAAGAAAACTATGTTTCAAGTTTATTGGGTGCTAATTTTTTAGGCACATGCATGAGACAAATATGTTATTGCACTTTATTTTTGTTACTAGTAAGTGCTAGCAGAGTGCATGCCATCCACCACGCACCAATCATAGCTGTAGGCAACATCGATTAGTTCTTGAGATAAAGCGATATTTAATTGCTGAACCGCTGACGTGAGTTGAGCGAATTTCCAAAATTAAGCTTATATAAGATTCATTTTGTTTTAGTATCCAAGTCACGTTTGTTTAATTAAACAATAATTTACCTGTTTTGGCTCCGCCACGTGACTTCTTTGCTTCAGTTTTCCTGACGCATTTCAGAGCTTGTGCCCCATCCTCAGAGAATCACTCTCTCGAGATCGTCAACACATTAAAATATAAAAGTTACACAACATATTACACAACACAAACACACAACACAAAGTTACAACACGGTGGGTACCGTTACACAGTCCATGGACGGTTGGTGGCACATTGGACTGTGTAACGGTACCCACCGTGTTGTAACTTTGTGTTGTGTGTTTGTGTTGTGTTATATGTTGCGTAACTTTTATATTTTAATGTGTTGACGATCTCGAGAGAGTGATTCTCTGAGGATGGGGCACAAGCTCTGAAATGCGTCAGGAAAACTGAAGCAAAGAAGTCACGTGGCGGAGCCAAAACAGGTAAATTATTGTTTAAGCTTATATGTTTTAGGGTTTCAACTATTTGGTAAATTGGTCTACTCACGAAGGCGTTGAATAGAAGAAAAATGTTGGAACCTTTTTGCACTCCAACCTTGCGCACTCGGATTATGGACTGCCCTTTGCGAGGTTGCACCTTGACCTTGCGATCTCGGATTATAGACTGCTTTGCTTAGCTGGCAGCAGACAAATTCGCTTTGTGAGATTGCATTTTGTCCGTCGGCTTCGTATCAGAAGCTGCCCCACGGTAAAACCCCCGCGTGGGTGTGAATCGGGTACTTGTCTGGTGTTTTACGTTTTGAACGTTTTCGGACTAAAAGGACGTGTAAAAAAACAAAATGTGCAAAACAATTTCCTAATATATTTAATTTTCATGGATAAAAGAAAAGTGAGTTTAATTATATTACGAAAAATCGTTTAAAAAATGTGACTTCCTGTAAAACACGTGCTTCCGGTTATTGGATTTTTTTCGAACTCGTCTGAGCAACTTGTGTACCAAATTGGACCAAATCGGGTGTAAAATGTGATCGTTAGAGTGCGAATACATATAAATATATATAAACTGTATATATAACTTTTAATAACACCCCAAAAAATGTTCTAATGATCGGTGCTGATTGACCATTCCCGACCATAGGCCTCACCATAAGAGTAACTGCAAAATCGTATCTTTCCTATGGAAATTCGATAAAAATTTATTTTTGCTCTATTTCCTGTCTATGGGTAACTTATTTATTTCCACGGTCTAGGATTCATTCGTCACGGAAACCATTCATATTTGAATCATTGGTGTATGTTAAATATTTCCCAAAGAAGTTTTAAATTTAGAACGGTTTTCAAACAAGAAAATGTGGGTTTTTAACTTTCTGCTCTCCTAGGTAACTTACTGCAATGGTACTGGGCATATTCGAAGTATAATCGGAAACGGAATCTTCTCATATTTGAATAGTTTAATAGTTACCGAATAAATTAGTTTGAAGTTAAAAATGAATGTTATATATTTTAAGTCCCGTGACCGTGTGAAAATCAAATTTGTCTTGAACCCAAATTGAATAAAACCCACATCCATCTGGACAAAACATGCTTAAAATGGCAAATGATATCCATTTTTCATATTTAGTTGGTAATGTCAAAATTTGTTTGACATGTTAATTATTAATTATTCAATTATATTGGTGAAATTACAACGCACGCCGCAATTCGAATTATTGGGGTTGTTCGTGTATATTTTGATATTTATTTTACATAAGCTGTGTATCACTCAATCGTCATTTCCGTCAAAATGTCAGAGTATACAATCATTTGTTTACATTGGTATAGAGGGTCACCGCCGGTGTTGGTGAGCGAAGTGAGTAGGGGCTCCATCCCTATACAATAGCACAAGAAATATTTTGTTTGGTTTTACCTAATCTAAAAAAATGTTAGTTATGAAGAATAACCACCTGATTTTAAATTCAACAAATTAGTTGCAAATAAACTTGTATTGATTGGTTCATTGTACCTAACCTAAAATGATGTCAAGTTTTAGATCCAAATCAGCTGTTTTATTAGCGAATTTCCATTAAAAAAATTAGCTATTGCAGTGGCCCTTACGGTAAGACCCAAGGTCGGAAGTAGCAAATGAGCACCGATTATGGTCCCCAGAACTCGTTTTGGGGTGTCATTAAAAATCATATATATGTGTTCGCACTCTAGCGGCCGCATTTTAAGGGTCGGCTCTAGTAAAACAGAAAGCAACCTGCGACTCCAGCGTAGCAGCGGTAGGTTACGCGGACTTTGCTCATCCTAAATCCATTTAAAACCCGAAATTGTTCAAATAGCGTTTTCAAAAAAATACCAAACTCTTGGGGACAAAATTCTTCATCCGAATGGCTGGATAATTTTTCGCTATAATTAATAGTTACATCGTAAAAAAATATTTAAAGTCACCCTATAGCGGCGGTAGGTTACACGGACATTGCTCAGCCTAAATCCATTTAAAACCCGCAATTGTTCAAATAGCGTTTTCAAAAAAATACCGAACTCTTGGGGACGAAATTCTTCATGCAAATGGTTATAATTAACATAAAAAATTATTAAAAATTAATTTTTTAAATTGTTAATAAATATTAAACAAAACGTTTTTCTTAATTTTGGAAAAGCCATTTGCATGCGTATTGGCCATAGCTTTAAAATGACATATCGGTCATAATTATCAGATCAAAAATAAAGGAAAATATGGATTTTAATTTAACATTGGTCTTATGGAGTGTCAACCAACATGGCCGACATCTAGAGCCGACCCTTAAGTCCGATTTGGTTCAAATTTAGTGCACATGTTGGTTGCCTACGTCGCTCGGAGGAGTTCGTTAGCCAAAAAATCCAACAATCGGAAGCACGTTTTTTGGCCGGAAGTAACTATTTTTTGAGATTTTTCCTACGAGAATGAATTTGTTTTTGAGTTTTTCTACACATATCGGAATGGCGTGCGAACCATTTTGCAGCTATTTAGCACCGTCGTGAATATACCTATTTCCCAAATTGTTGGTTGAAACCCTAAAAACGTAGGCTTATAAACTTAATGTTGGAAATTTGCTCAACTCACGTCAGCGGTTCAGCTGCGTGGTCGAATTATTTATAATAGGCCCTATGTATCAACAGATGTTTGAATTGAATTCTAATACAGAAAGCAAGTTTCGTTGATTTTAGTTTGTCTATCTAACCTGAAGAAGTTGTTTGTTGTGAAGAATAATAAACTGATTGTATATGTGCTAAGTTGATTGCCATGGTAATGAATGTAATTAAACACGTGTTGCTAAGAGTTTGATCCAAACAGCAGTTTTATACAACTACCAGCTGGCCCGATCCGGCTTTGCACGGACAGACAAATCAAAGTTAAATGTATATTAACAAAACATATATTATATCAATATATATAAATTACACTATGTATTTCTTATGGGGATTTTTAGTAACTTTGACCCACCAAACCCCCCTAAAATTTCGAATTTTTTGAAAAACTTTCTTAGCGAGCACCTAGGGCCCTAGAGGAAGCTACATACCAAATTTCATTCCAATCCGTTCGGTGGTTTTGGTGAAATCGTGATTCAGTAACTTTACCCCCCCCCCCCCCAAAACCCCCCTAAGATTTCAAATTTTTTTAAACCCTTTCTTAACAGCACCTACGGCCCTAGAGGAAGCTACATACCAAATTTAATTCCAATCCGTTCAGTAGTTTTAGAGAAATCGTGATTTAGTAACTTTAACACCTCCCCCCAACCCCCATAAAATTTAGAACTTTGTGAAAACCTTTCTTAGTGAGCACCTATGGCCCTAGAGGAAGCTACATACCAAATTTCGTTCCGATCCGTTTTGTAGTTTTTGAGAAATCGTGATCAGTGAGTCATTGGATTTGGCTTTTGTACAGGGTGATTCAGTAAAGCGTAGCAGGCTATGCAGATCCGGATTCTACATGCAAAAATAAGTCGAAAATGTAGTATAACACTTATTCGATTTCGGCTTAGTTTAGCCGTAATTCGCTTGTAGACAATTACCAAGAAATTATTAATTACAAGCGAATCGCGGCTAAACTAATAAGC
Source organism: Philaenus spumarius (assembly GCA_018207615.1). Taxonomy (NCBI): domain Eukaryota; kingdom Metazoa; phylum Arthropoda; class Insecta; order Hemiptera; family Aphrophoridae; genus Philaenus; species Philaenus spumarius. The sequence continues at coordinate 230,806 of JAGFPH010001397.1, forward strand.
CGAAATCGAAAAAGTGTTATACTACATTTTAGACGTATTTTTGCATGTAGAATCTGATAGCCCGCTAGAAAAATAACTACACAAATTGTTCAATTTTAAAAAATTGTGGTTTTAGGCTAATTTTGGTTGTTGTAGAAAATTACCAAGAAATTATGTTTTTTGTCGATAACTCGGTTATCCTTTGACCTACTGAAACTAAAAAAAAAAGCATTTTGTCTGTCGTTAAAAAAGGAAAATATTTTGTTTCTTGTACATTTTTTGTAAAGTTAACGGTTTTCAAGATATTCCACGTTAAAAATTTGTAACAACCGCCATTTTGAAAATTATAAAAATAAACTCTTTGTGTTTGGTGCACTTGTTAATCGTAACATATAAAATGCTTATTAAAAATTTTAAGTCGATATCTTATCTATTTCCAGAGTTACAGTGAGTTTTTGTAAAAAAAACAAAATTGCGGATTACGGCTAAACTAAGCCGAAATCGAAAACATGTTATTTACATTTTCGACTTACTTTTGCATGTAGAATCTGAATCTGCATAGCCCGCTACGCTTTACTGAATCACCCTGTATAGGTAGGGCTGGGAGTTCCGTAGATGGGAACCCCGAATGTTCACTATTTTTACGCTTTAAAATTAATATTTAGCAAAATCCTTTACTAGTGTCCGTCTATAACCCCAAGAAGATTTGTCGTATTTGTATCAAGTAATTTTTGCTCTACGTTGATTCTAAGCCAGTCAGGATTTAGGCCAATTCAACCTGCACGAACGTTAACTGCTAGTACATACTAGGTTGTGTACACAAAGACCAATTACCTCCCGAGTGTTGCCACGGTCTGAGCTAGTAACAGATACAAGACTGAAAGTTACTTTTACAAATCTACGAACTTGAACATATTTTATCGAAGATTAGAAGTACATTTTAAATTATTCACAAAATTTCTATCGTGGCTTTTCATGTCCAAGACGATTCTTTATCTCGATAATCGATTCTTTCATCCGCGAGGACAAGTTGTTAACACTTTCACTTAACACAAACATCCGACAAAGTGAAACCAACCCGAATGGCGAAGGCGATAAACTATGGAACACAGATCTGAGCCGACATCTGTGCTTTTGTCCGATCCTATCGCGTCATTCGCGGCCACTTTCACATGCATTCACTTTTCACAAAGATTCGATTGATTGTTTCATTATAGAGAACTAATACAAGAAACTGTTTTAATCTCTTGTCGATGTGGTACAAGGGGGACACCACGAATTTCTGTAGAACTCTCGCAACTGCTGATCTTTTGTTAGTGAAACTCTTCATTATGGAATTAAATAATTAAACACAGTTCGCAATTAAACTGCAGCCACGTTGTAATAACAGATAAATTAAACATAACAAACCGAATGGCTGAACAAATTTTCTTGAATTATCTAAGACACTCTCTATCAAGTCACCTTTCAAAATAAAAAACTAGATCAAAATCGGTTCAGCCGTTTGGAAGCTACGATGTCATAGACAGACAGACAGAGACACATGTTAAACTTACAACTCCCTTCTGTTTGCTTCAGAGGTTAAAAAGCTTTAAATGTCGTCTGGTAAAGCTAAGAATTTGGCTTTATACGTTTACTAGCTGGCCCGATCAGGTTTTGCACGGATAGACAAATCAAAGTTAAAAAAATAAACGGTACCATATACTTTCTCCCAGTTGAAACTTTATACCTTCCCAAAAGTAGCATAGGACGTGATTATTTATAACTGCAAAAGTAGGACATACCATGGAAAAAGTTTAATATTAGTTTCATTCAAAATATTAACTAATAAATATTATTATTATTATTAAAACTATTCGATCGATTTCGAACAAATTTGCACCAAACATGTCAATTAGGCCTGTATAGACGCACGAAAAAAGGTTTTGAAACATTTTGAAAAAAAAAACCTTTTTGGCCAAAACTCCCCAAAAATCAGTTATTATTATTATTATTACCTAAACGAGAATTTTTAGCAAGATGCGATTTTTCCATATGGTAGGGTACATTAAGGGCTACAAATAATAAAAATTTTATCAAAAACGTTAGAGCCGTTTTTGATAAATTTAGATTTTTCTCGTTTTTTGGTCATTTTTGGAGGGTAAAACCCCTTAAAAATAATAAATTTGGAAAAAAAGAAAAACACCTGGAGATATTCCAGTATTACTCCTACATACCAAATTTAATCAAAATCGGACAGTTGGTATGGTCTCCAGCTGTTGGTGGCACATCCTAACAGACACACGGACAGACATCACAAAAAAACACTTTTTTGGATTCAGGGAGCACCAAAACAAATAATTCCACTAAAATATTTTTGGGGTTCAGGGAGCACTGAAAGTTCAAATTCGAAAATTTGGACGAAAACAATAGGCCTACTTTTTCCATATACTACGAATAGGGGGGAGAAAGTAAAAATATATCAATAAATATATTTTGTACTATGTATTTCTTATGGGGACTTTTAGTAACTTTGACCCTCCCCTAAAATTTCAAATTTTTTGAAAACTTTTTTAGTGAGCACCTAGTGCCCTAGAGGAAGCTGCATACCGAATTTCATTCCAATCTGTTCGGTGGAATTTTTAGTAACTTTGACACCCCCCCCCCCAAACCTCACCCAAAATTTCGAATTTTTTTGAAACCTTTCTTAGCGAGCATTTTGGGCCCCAGAGGAAGCTACATACCAAATTTCATTCCAACCCGTTGAGTAGTTTTTGAGAAATCGTGATAAGTCAGTGAGTGGTATTTGGCTTTTATATATATGGATTAGATTTGAATGTAGTGTTTTCTTAGAAGCTATTATAATAATGTAGTTTTTATTACGCAATTATAGTCTGTGCAGAATATGTTTTAACCCCCCCCGACGCAAACATCTACTTATCAACGTCTGCATTATCTTTGCAATTAATGAAATTCTACAGCGAGCATAGTTACAGCATGTATCTTAAGAAAAGAAAGTATCACTTTGTCGCTCCGAAAGGAAATGTTGAACCCACTTGGGTTTCTTGAAGGCGATTAC
>JAGFPH010001397.1:259394-269828 GCA_018207615.1 Philaenus spumarius
TGTGTGGGTGTACACCTTTATAATTGCAATCAACAATTCGATCAGGGGAATTCCGATCTTTCACCGGCCGCGTGAGAACGCTATCCTCATCACTCTCGCTAAATTGTATCTTTTAAACTGCACATGCGCACTCGATCATGACGTAAGCACTGTCTAACGTTCGGCGCATCGCTATTAACCATAGTCTAGTCTCGGAGTCCATCTCGTCTATTTATGGTAATACAAGACAAGAAATGAGTCGGGCTCGCCGCAACTATGCGCAGGAATTTAATCCATCTATCTGGTAAAGTTCCAATATCCATCAGCGGGCTCACGGACTCACAATAAAAGTCATTTTCATTACGCAGAAAGGATCGGCAGATTAATCATCTCCGAGAGGTCGAAATAAATCATGGTAATCAGTATGAGTGTGTTTGTAATTTCAAGTGTGATGTAAGGCGAAAGAGGCTGTGGTGTAATTTAATAATTAATGGTGTCGTATCGAGTAAATAGGTGGGAAACAAAAAGTAAGCAGAATCTATTAAGGATGGTTCTTCGGTAGCAAAGTCATTTCATCTATACATAATTATAATAAAATTGGAGTGTCTGTCTTTGATTTGAAAATATGTTATTCACACATTATGAAAACCTAAAATCACATTTATAAAGTATTTGTCTGTCTGTCTATCTGTGTGGGGTATTTTTTAGAAGAGGACCTCCATGAATATTGAATACAGGTAAACATACTGTGACTAAAGACTAAAAGTTGAACTTCAGGGTATTTGTTTTTAATGTTTATGTGCATTGAAGCATAAACAAAAATAGCCTGGAGTCTTTACTTATAGTCTTATAATCAGTAGTATGTTTACATTCGTGGCAATTCACTTCTAAAAAAGAGCCTCCGTTTGTTTGTCCGTGTCAATAATCTCCGGAATGTCTGAATTGATTTTGACGAAACTTTCATTAACATGTAGAATACTTTTCAGAGAATATATTTGGCTACTTTCTATTCCGAAAATATTGAACATTTCTGTTAAAAAACTTTAAAAGTGTAAAAATTATGAACAAAAGCAGGGATTTTGTGGACTAATGTTGGGTATATTGCGTGTCTGTTTTGATCTCTGTCTTACATTATGAAGGCTACAGGTCACAGCTGCCCCCACCACCCAACTTAGATCCAAGAGCCTCTGTCTTAATTATTAATCATAATTTCCGTAAAAATTCCTCTTAAAAAAATTGAAAACATTTAAACATTGTGAACAAAATTCGGGATTTTGTGAACAAATGTTGGGAATACTGCGAGTATATTTCGACCTCTATCTTACATTTTGTAAAATTCACATCCACCCCCACCACCCAACTTATATCCAAGTGCTTCTGTCCTAATCATTCATCATTTCAGTAAACGTAACACAATATACAATAATATGTTTGCATTGGCATCACCATGTGTCACCGCGGTGGTTGGCGAGCGAAGCTAGCAGGTGCAGATCCCCTAGTCTTAAATATTTTCCTCATTTATGTACAATAAGTACAATTAAATAATTATGAGAAACAAATATTGGAAACTTACGTCGAATTTTCATTTATTTGTTATACATTTGTATCAATTATTGCGCATGCGTGTAGAACGCATTTGCTCACTTTTCGTCTGATTCAGGCCAATTTGCCCTACCGCATTAATTTAGATTTTGATCAAGAGTACTGCATACAATAATTGTTACACTGTACGATATACGATCGTGTACAAATAATATAATTCTCTTATTGCTTATCTTTTAAATAATTGTTCGCACTTTGATGAAAATTTAATTTATCAGAATGTGTTTCATGCTCACTTCAACATCCGATCGTATATTTTTAACATGATGTAATTTAAATTTTGATTGAATTTATTTCTTTTGGAAGCATGTTTTCTAAATTATCTAGTATATCCACGAGGGCGGTATAAATACCGATTAAGGTATTATTTATAGACATTCTTTGTACGTTTACTACCATAGTTCTAGAAGTAATAATAGACGTTTATATTACAACAGTCGATAATTAAAAAAAAAAACACCAATAATTAGCTTTGAACAAACAATCGTGTTATTGAGCATGGACAATAAATTATCAGAAGTCTTGCCTGCTTAGTCAGACCGTATTGCTAGTTCCGTCAGAATCTTACGTTGTTTCTAACATAATAGATAAAGTTATAGATAGTATTTACATAGTGACATATTAAAATGATAAAAACTTGGTTTTTACTTGATTTGTAATGGATAATAACATGAACAAATTATTACACAACTTGTATAAGAACAATGTAACGAGACTATGGTGTAATTGCTATTGTTTTAATTATTTTAGTCGACCTTCCACCAGTGTTTCAAAAACTTTACCTGCCGGAACGGATACAACATATCCACACTTTTTGCCCTTTTTCGACCTTATGCCACCTGCCACCCCCTTAAAGTAACAAGTTTCAATGTTTTTTTAAACTTGTTATAAAACAAAATACACTTCTGAAAAAATATGTATGACATTTTATACAATACTAGTGGACCCGGAAATGCTTCGCTATTGCTTGATTTTAGTATATAAATATATACTTAGATTAAACTAACAAATACGATTCAGTGAGTGTATTGAAAAATTAATTTTGAAGCGACGTGGTTAAAATAAGATTCTTATGACCAGGGTAGGTGGTAGAGCGCGTATTAAACATATGGGTGTTTAATATTAATGTAATTTATTTTATGGGTAGCTATCCCATTTTAATTATAATTTAATTTTAAGGGTAGTTATACCATTTCATTACCTTGACTTTAGTAATCGAATTGCGAATGGGTTTTTATATCACTTGAATAATATTGCACAAATTTAGCTTTACAGCCTGTAGGAAGTTAATGCAATTTATTTTTATTGTATAAGGTTAAATACCCTCCCTTATTTAAATGTCTTCGATTTGTAGTGATCATATTCTCTAAACAATCCTGGTACTAGTAATTGTAAATTGTGAAATACTTACTTAAATTAGTTGAGTAGTTTTTGAGCATATATAAAAAGTAAGTGTATAAATAACTATTTAATTTTAAGGGTAGTTATCAAATTTCATGCCTTTTCCTTAAGGTTGAGCGAGGGTCTTGCCAGTTTCGCGACAGCCTTGAGAGAGCTTCAATCTTTTGGCGCTGGATCGCTAGTAGTAGCGAACGAAACTGTGTTCTCCCACCACCTTGCCTTTCTCCTCTCTTTCTCTCTCTCTGCAAACATCTCTTTCAATTTCTCAATCTAACAGATCAAACTATACTCGCGTCCAAGAAATTAGGCGGGTGATAGAAATGGCGGTGATGCCACTTCGTGCTGTATTTATTTATACAAATACACCCGTCAAGTAAAGATTTTTGAGTGTGCTTTCTCTCGAGCTTGTGAATCTGTCTACAGGGCATAGTGAAATAAAATTATACCACTGCCTTCAGAAAATGCTACTGATTCCAATGGTATGACTTTTTATTTTTATAACGGTAGCAAATAATTAACAAAAATAAAAAACCTAAATTGTAATTTAATTCAAAACCGCCATGTATTGAATTTTTCACCAAGCGAGGATTTTTTTGTCTTTTTGGTCAGGAAGATTTCGTCTGCGGTAAAGTTGTAGAAAAGAAAAGAAAAAGTTGCATGCTACTTAATTCTTTTATAACTTTAGACGTTACCTTTTACAATGAGATATAATATACTAAATGTTATTAATGTCCTAAACTTTGTTAAATAACGTGATTAGAATAATATACTAAAATAGAAGAAAATATCTAAACTTTGCTTGAAAAACAAGTACAGAAAAAAATAATTTGATAAAAATTAAACAAAAATAATTTAATACAATAAAATATTTTTTTATTTTAACCCTAGAACCGGCAGACGGTACATAATGTACCGTCACTCCAACACATTTGTAACGAGTGATTGTATTGAATATTTGACCCTTTAAAAATCTTTCAATCTCAAAAAGACAAACACCATTGGAAAGGTCATGTATCAAACTTTAATTTTCGTATTTATAATTTCTTTCTAAAACGTATATTTACGTATGTAATCGTCGTTTTAAAATTGTAGATTTCTGTAAACCTGATTCCACGCGTGGATTCGAATACAATTAATTGTACTGTTATTTCCCACTTATTCAACGTCCCAGACCATCTACAGTAATATTTTGATCAAAATTATAAAGCTACCATGGGATTCGTCAATATTTGATCTATCTAAAGATGCCTTGCAATAAGATGTCAGTACCATACAATTTGAATGACTAAGCTTTCTGTAAACCCTTGCGATTCGGCACAACAACCAACATCCGCAGTCACAGCAAGAGAGCGTAGACTGGGGAGGTTTGCAAAAGGGGAAGGAGGAGAAATATTGGAATGGGTAAGCAGTGAGCGCAGGGTTGCGTCCCGATTTTGTTGAAGGCGGTTTCCAAAACCTAAGGGTGAGTTTATTTCTTGAAGGATTTGAGATAAACTTATGTTGTTTTTTGTAAAAAAAAGTTCAAGAGTTATAGATTAAAACGCTATAATTTTCACCTTAAAAATTATTTTAATACGTTTGTAAAAATTCACTGAATATTTTAAAATGTTGAAATACGTGATTTTTCAAAAAATAGAATATGGGACTTTTATCACCATATTTTAATAAGAATAACTGAAAAATTTAGTTTTCATACGCTCAACCGTTACATAGATGAACTCTTCCCAAGAAGTCGAAAAATGAGCACTTTTACAGCCCATATTTCGCAAAATATTCGTTGTATTTTTTTTTTTGTCTAATTTATATTGATAACATGTTAGTAGGTTAATAGTTTTCAACACAAAAAAACATGAAAAAAAAATATGTCTTAAACCCATCGCACAACCTTAAGTAATCGAGTTGTAAATGGTTTTCACAACTGAGTCCCAGACCTGAAACTGACATATTTACCTTCAGCCCACGCAAAACCATCAAAACGTATCAAAAAGTACTCAAAATAATGTGAGAAACAGTTACAATTTTTTAACTTGGAGATACGAAACAAAAATTGTTTTCAAATAGTTTTGGAGTTACGATTTATTGTGAGTTGTGTACACTTAACTGTGCACCTTAGCTGAAGTAAAATTTATACAAATTCTTACGTATACAGAAATTTTACAAAATTAAAGATATTTTAATAGCATCTTTGGTATAATTTTTATATATTTTAGTATATAATTATTGCCATCAAGCATGTATAAGGTAAAAAGAGGTAATAAACTAGAACATTAATAAAACAAGGACAAACTACTAAAATAAGTTTCATTCTTACAACCTTCATCCTTCATAAATGATAGTTCGCTGGATGATAAATCCATAAAACGATTTATATCATCATCATCCATATAAATGATAATAAATTATTTAGAAGATTTACTATCCTTGTAAGAAACAGCAGACTATAACAGACAAATTGATTGGACTAGATGTTACTCTAGAAATAGGTTTTTACAAACCCAAGGGGATTACTGAACTCAGTGGATCATTAACAAAGATTATCACACTAAATAGTAATCGTATTTCGACTTGCAAGTATCTAATAGCCTTCCAAATTAGACGTTGCTTGTGTACGTTCAAGTTTACACACGAGAAATTTGGAAAATATCCTCTGTACACGCCTGGTTGTGTTTTATGAGGTGGGTACACATCCGCGTGCAGTAGTTTTTTAACTATTCGTCTATCCTTCCAAAAGCTGTTTTTAATCGAAATCGCGGTTGTTGATTTAAGTAAGGTTGGTTAGGTTACACTCGATTCCACGTTCACCGTGCAGTACAGGTCTTACGGGAGAATAGACGTGCTACTACTATTACACGTTTATTGTCATGCGGGTTGCGTCAACTGACCAAGCGTTGCATGGAAGTTGATGTTTTTTTGTTGGCTGGTACAGCTGAGACTGTCGTATGGATAACATGGCTTATGGGCGATCTGTACTGCACGGTGAACATGGAATCCAGTGTAGATTAGGTTAGAGCAGTTCGACGGCAAGCAGACGGAAACTGGTAAGACGAAGCCGGTACGGGCCTGGAGGTAACCCGTTACTTTTTTTTAGATGATGGAATGCTCTTACGCATACTCTCGGCCAAGGTATGCGGACTCGGTCCGCTGCCGCGTGGACCCAACTACCCACTAAACCATCCTCCTCTCCCCAAACTGATCACAGGGGAGGTAATAGCAGCATCTAGGATAAACCCCTAATGACTGCAAGAGTTAATGTGGGACTAGCTGAAACAAACAAAGTAGGTTATTAGCAGCATGCAGGAAGAAATCGCTACTCGAGACCAGCCAACAACAAAGAACCAAGACCCATGCCTAAAACATCACTGGCATACTGGGCTTCCCGGAGCTACGATTAAGGCCCGTCTCGAGTTCAGAAGTGAAGAAGTCGGGCTGAAACAGAAGAAACATGGAAGTCGTTCCCCGAGACTGGCAAAAGAACACCTTGGCCCGAACCTAAACATCACTGGCAGAGCGATCCCGGAGCTGCGATGAAGGCCCGTCTTGAGTTCAGAAGTGAAGAGCTGACTGAAACAGATAGTACAATGAATTAGCGCTAGGATAAATCGCTACCCGCAGCCCGACCGACAGTCGGACAACGTGAGACTAGAAGAAAGAGTCCGCCGGCGTAGTGTATGTTGGTCCGTCGAATAAACGTGAATTGGTCTGGATGACTTCGCTGCCCGCAGTAACCGACATCAGGTAACAGGAGAACTCCCAAATGAAGGCGTCCGCGGCAACGACGAGTGTACGTCCGTTAGTCGTGTTCGATGTGAAGCGCTCCCCGTGATAACCATCCTCGGAACTTCAAGGCCCGTCCAAAACCTCACTGGATGTCTCTCGAGAAGCTCATAAGAAGGCACCACCCCGGGTCCTGCTGTGTTGTGTAGTCGTCCGTGTCCTGAAATGACCCCGTTAAGGAAGAGCACATCAGTAACCTGATGCTTGGGTGCAAACCGAGCTGGCGGACGACTATTGCGGACACTAAGGTACAAGCACTCGCCTAGCCAACCAGCCCGGGAATCCGACTGGGGGAGATAATTTGTTGTGTTTTAGGGTTTCAACCAACTATTTTGGAAATCGGTCTATTTGCGAATATGCTGAATAGCTGACTTCGTTCCGCTTGTGGTGGAAAAGTCGCTTTGCACCTCGACCTTGCTGACTCGGATCAAACTCTGCCCCACGGTAAAAATCCCACAAGTGGATTTGAACCAACCACTGTTATGGTGTCTTTCGTTTTGATCGATTTCTAGTGAACCTGACGGGCTATAAGGTCGTGTTAGAAAAACAAATTTGCAGAATCATCTATAGTATATGTATATTTTTTAAATGAAACCCCTAAAGTTTCATTCTAATACAAAAAATTTAAAACATTTTTATTTCCTGTTAAAAAACGTGCTTTCGGTTGTTGGATGTTTTTTGTTGACGAACTAGTCCGAGCTACTTAGAAAACCAACGTATGTATGTACAGTATTTGGACCAAATCGGACGTAAAATGCGGTCGTTAGAGTGCAAACATATAAATACATGTACGTTTTTAATGACACCTTAAAACGTGTTCTGGGGACCATGATTGGTGCTCATTGACCACTCCTGACCTTAGGTCTTACCATTAGAGTCACTGCAATGGCTCATCTTTCATATGAAAATTCACTAACAAGCAAATATTACAGTTTTTTTTTATATATTACTAGCTGACCCGTACGGCGTTGCCCGTGGTGGTTGGTATTTTCAGTCTTTTTAACGTAATTGTATTCTTTTTAAGTGTTCAGTCAGTGAGTGGTATTTGGCTTTTATATATCTTAAATAATTAGCCCAATAATTGGTGTTTTAGTTCATTGTAGGTCTAACCTAAAATTATATTCAGTTTTTGATCCAAATCAGTTGTTGATCAAAATCACCTGTTTTAAGCTTTTCATACGAACAGCTGTTTTTTGTGCCCCTGATAAAATCAAAAGAAATCTTCCTTCTTCTTCCTTAAGATTGACCTTCCATAAGATTAACATTGAAACTTTGAGAGCCACTGGGGCGTAGCCCTAATGTCCTAGGACTTCGGTAAATGGCCTAAAACCTTCCCAGGGTTAACCTGTGTTACTATGCAAAATTTCAAAGCAATCGGATGGACGGTTTGGTAACGCATAAAGGACAAACATACAAACAGACAAACGTACAAACAGACAAACGTACAAACAGACGGACATACATTGAATTTTATATATATAAACTAAAATCTAAATAAGATATTTTCTCAAACGCATTTCTTTTATTTGACATAACTTTTAATCGTCCTATTTTTGCTTGGTGAAGTTAATTGCAATAGAATGGAAACTAAAATACTAACATGAGTTTAAGTTAAAAGTTAATGTCAACTTTAATTCAAGAAATAAGACAATAATAATGAAATTACATAAATAAACAATGGTTTTCATTAATTTGTGTGTCCAGAAAATGACGTAAATGTTCTATTACAAAATATTAAAACATTTTGCATTCTTCAATGTATTAAATAATTCGACCACGCAGCTGTACCGCTGAAGTGAGTCGAGCGGATTTCCAAAATTTATTTTATGTGTTTAGGATTTCAACCAACTATTTGGGAAATTGGTCTACTCACGAGGACTCTGATTAGAATGTGTACAAAATATATTAGCAGAATTGTTTTCCATTTTAGCCCCCATCCCCGGCAAACGCCCTGCTTTGTTTCACTCGAATGTTCGATCGTGTGGTCTCGCTTGCAGCGGAATCACTCGCTTCTAAAGGTACAACATACAGGGCACGTTTATGGTATTTTTCGTTTTGATCGATTTTGGGAAAACCAAACCGACTATAAGGTCGTGTAAAAAACAAAATGTGCAGAAAAATCTCCTAAATATATTTTAACAAATAAAATTCCAAAAACGATTTTATTCTAGTAAGAAAAATCTAAAAAATATTTACCTTCGGTCAAAAAACGTGCTTCCAGTTGTTCACTATAACGAACTCGTCCAAGCGACATAAAAAACCAACATGTGTACCATATTTGGAACAAATCGGACGTAAAATGCGGCCGTTAGAGTACAAACACATATATACGTTTTTAATGACACCTCAAAACGTGTTCTAGGGACCATGATCGGTGCTCATTAACCACTCCCGACCTTAGGTCTCACCATAAGTACAACTGCAATAGCTCATCTTTCCTATGAAAATTTAATAAAACAATTTACCTTACGTGATTAGTTTTAGAGAAAAATGAAGTGTTTTGCAGTTTAGCATTATAGTACGAACCTTACTTTTAAGAACACCTTTAAATAAACCTTTCTTTTATAGGGACCGTCCACACAATACCGTATATTGTATGAATGGATCCTCGCAGTGTTGCCATATTTCACACGCGAGCAAATTACACAGTCCATAAAGACTGATACATGATTGAGATCCTCTTAGGACAAAAGATAAACTACGTATTTGAACATTGTGAACTTTGAAAGCAGATATGCTATTACGTCCACAGCGCATGCGCACGCATTAAGATAAATTGTGAACGCTCTCAAGTCCTTCACATTTATACTGAAAACGGAGCTATATTTCCACCACCCCTCTATTTATAGTCATCTATTTGTTTCTGCATTATATTAATTACATTTTATTATCGCCATTAGTCTAGCTGACGGTCGAGTTACAACGATGTGCATGCTTTCGTAATAACCTGTAATTTTAGTTTTCCCTATGTTATTTTCTTTAGTTTACGGAGATGTGGATAATACAACACATGCAAGTCATGTTCCGCGTTGAAATTGGTATAACACGTCCTCAGACCGGTAACACGTGGACGGCGGTAGGTGGTACCTGACATATAAATATGTTTGAATTTATTTTCACTTCAATAAAAAAAGTCAAAGTAGAATAAAAAAATAGAAAGATAGGAAAAATGTTACTTATCAAAATAATTTTTAAAATAATACCTATTTAACAAATCGTATTTTTTTAAATGCTATAATTAATTTAAAGAAACGAAACCTTAACTAAAATCAAGTCCTGAACCAATGACGTGAGTTGAGGGAATTTCCAAAATTAAATTGATTTCTTTTAAAGTTTCAACCAACAATTTGGCAAATTGATCTATTCACAAAAATTAAATAAACAACAACAAATATGTGTATCCATAATACTGTTTACAACAAAGCTTACAATTAATTAAAAATAGCAATGTAGTGGCGTAACGGCAGCTCTCCAGCTGGGTATTGTTATCATCAGTGTTGCCAACGCTAGGAAAATATCCTTACAACTTACTTGATCTTAAATCACTGTTAGATTCGGATTCTTTATTTTATTTTTTTTTCGTATAATTGTATTTTGTATGTTTTTCCGGTGTAGCGGTTAAGGAAAGCTTTAAAATGATGCCTCATTCATGTAATTTGATGATGTATTAAGGAAGTT
>JAGFPH010001397.1:279615-290917 GCA_018207615.1 Philaenus spumarius
ATGTAGGAAATATGTTGAAAGCAAATGTCGCGTGTACATAATAATTTAATATGACATCTTTTAACCATGTACAAAAAAAGCAAGACGTTATTTCATATATTTTCAAAATTTCGGCCGTTTAAAATTTTTAATGTAAAATATTTCTAAAACTGCTAACTTTACAAAAAAAAAAAAAAAGAAAGAAAAAAGAAAAAGAGACACATAATTTCCGCTTTTCCCGAAGAACAAAAGATAACTGAGTTGTCGGCTGAAAACTCAAAAGAAGATCTCTTTGTATTGTCTATAACAGTACAGAAACAACAATTAATTATAGTACAGAAAGAAATTATGCATTTAGTTTTTAGCCTTTAACTCGGTTTCCAATGACTGAACCAACATTAAAGCGTTGAATTATTTATTTTTATACAAGCCATGTCGGCAAAACATATTATTTAAACAATAAATAAACCCATGAAGAAAATGTGAAATTCAGAAAGTAACCCGTAAAAATTAGGAACTTCTTTGTTTACCATCAGATTTTCTTCAAATTTGGTATTCAAGTTGTATAAATCTTAAATTTCGCCTTTTTAACCCATGTCATCATGTTTGGTGGAAGTAAAGACAATAGTGAGCGTCGAGCATACCCAAAAATATCTAAACTGGGTTTAATCGAAAGCGGCGAGCTTGGCCAGGCGCCCATCCACTTCTGGTATCGTAGCCGCTGACCCTACTTTAACAAGAAAACCACATAGGTTAGAAAATTTTCCAGTGCCGCTTGCACCTACTTATATCATATCCGACCACCACTTTTATCATAGCCGAGGCCTTAGATAATTTTTCTGACCATCATGGTCCCCAGAACCCATTAAAATTGTCATTAAAATTGTATATATATTATGTATATATGTGTTTGCATCCTAACAAACGCATTTTACATCCGATTTGGTCCAAATTTGATACACACGTTGGTTGTCTAAATAACTCGGACGAGTTCGCTAACCAAAAATCCCAACAACCAGAAGCACACTTTTTGACCAAAGTAACGTTTTTTTAGACTTTTCGTCCTAGAATGAAGCTTTAGGGGTTATATTTTTTTTATAATGAATATAGGATATTATTCAGCACATATCGTTTTTTTACACGACCTTATACTCTGTCTGGTTCTCAAAAAATCGGTCAAAACGTAAAATACCATAAAAGTACCATAAAATCGAGTTGCACGCTACGAGCTAAGTGAAGCAGTCCATAATCCGAGGGCCCAAGGTCGAGAGTTTCATATGCGAGCGGAATGAAGCAGCGCATGATCCGGGGATGAAAGCCGAGATGCAAACAAATTCTACTAATATATTTTGTACACGGCGACAGCTGCTATTCTATGCCTTCGTGAGAAGATCAATTTCCCAAATAGTTGGTGATTCCTTAAAACATATAAACTTAATTTTGTAAATTCGCTCAAGTCACGTCAGCGGTTCAGCTGCAAGATCGAATCATCTAAACTCTAGTGATTTATCCAAGAACAACTGACATGCGTTTTGTTTTACAAACTAAAATCATCAAGTCTACGATTATTTACTACTCCTGGCTGCATAACATACTGCCTGACACAACTATCCCGAGATTGTATTTATCTTCTGCTTTTTATCGAACGTCCTTTCATCAGTATACTTTGAATCAACGCTCGAATTTCCTGATTTGGGGAGACATCGGTTCGAGTTTCGATTGATTGAGAAGTGTGAATTTCCAAACAGGATCCACGCTTTGCAGAACCGGACCAGTTTCCGACTCACGTCCGTTGGATTTATGTTCCGAGCAGAAACGATTGTAAATCATTGTAACTAGGCTATACGACGAATTAATTAGCCATCTCGGCATCATAAGTGCCATCGGACAACCGAACAAATTAGTTGGGTAACTGCTTCTATTCATCATTTAGTTGTAAATAATTTGGTATTCTCGCTCGAGCTATTTGTTAGCTTGTGTTCTGCGGCTAAATGATTTTGTAATCAGGTGGTATTTGTATGGCGATTTAATTGGTTTTAAATGTTTTATATGCCCTTGTTAAAATAATCAGCTTATATCACGTGTCCTTATCCTTTGATACATCGCAAACAAAATGAAAACATATGTGGGCTCAAAAAAGTTGCGCTGATTTAATGTGAGTTTAATTGGTTACACAAGTGCCTGTCTCGAAGTTAAACTCTCGTTTTTCTAATTTTAAATATTATCTACATTGATATTATAATGAGAGAAATATTGTTTATGTGTTTCAGGACTTACGGAAAAGGACATAAAGTTACCCCAGCAATCACTATCGAGCTTGCTCAACGGGTGTGCAATACCAGGCTGAAACAGCCCCATACAGTCCTCTTCGATATAACTTATCTTTCATCGAATTTTGACGATAAACTTTTGTAATTTGCAGCGAACCGTTCATGAACATCTAAACCATAATTAGAAGGTGACAAAAATTTTAAATTCTACATTTTTATTAGAGATATATATATAAAAGCCAAATCCACTGACTCACTGATCACGATTCCTCAAAAACTACTGAACTGATTGGAACGAAATGTGGTATGTAGCTTCCTCTAGGACCATAGGTGCTCTCTAAGAAAGGTTTTCAAAAAATTCGAAATTTTACGGGAGGTATTGGGAGGTCAAAGTTACTAAAAAAAACCACCGAACGGATTAGAATGAAATTTAGTATGTAGCTTCCTCTAGGGCCCTAGGTGCTCGCTAAGAAAGGGTTTCAAAAAATTAGGGTAGGTTTGGGGGGGTCAATGTTACTAAAAATTACCATAAGAAGTACATAGTGTAATATATTTATGATAATTTAAGTTTTGATTAATTTTGGAGGAGGGCAGACGTACTACACGGTCGTGTAAAAAAAACAAAATGTGCAGAATACTCTCCCATATTTCTTTTGTTTAGATAAATTCTCAAAAAAAAACTTCTTTCACTTTTTTTATTTCGTTTAAAACGTACTTCCGATTTTTGATTTTTTACTAAGTGTAAGTGTATACCATCCTTTTTCCCCTTCCGTTGCGTTTTGGTTAACGGACCTTGACAACACATTAATCCCAATGGACCTGTTGGAAATGTCCGGTTTGGTTTCCTTCACGTTTTCCGTCCATTTTGCGGGAAGGCAGCTAGCGCAACAAGCTTTCAGTGAATCGGATGCCGGGTCCGTCAGAAAGAAGGAAGCTACAACAGCTAGGCACTAGCCTAGCTGTTGCCACCTGTCGGTTGCGTTCATCCGGTTCATCCGTTTTTTCCTCCGTTTATGTTATCTCGAAGGAATTTTTATTTCTCGATCTTTTTCAAGACGATGTATTACTACTAAAGGACAGACTGCGGGATGACAAAACGAACTGTTCGAACAACCTATCCCTTCCCTTCCGTTTTTAGAAGAAAACTGAATCGTAACGCAACGGAAGAAAAAACGGATGGTGTAAAAATACGCTATCGAACTCGTTCGAGTGACTTAGAAAACCAACGTTTGCACCAAATTTGGACCTAATCGGACGTAAAATCCGACCATTAGAGTGCAAACTCATAAATACATATACAGGGTGATCAACTCAAGGAGTAGGTTTTTTTGCATGAAATAAAGTATTTGTGAAATTGCAACAGCTTTTTAACATTCCTTGAAAAAAATTTTACACTCTGAGTTAAAATTTATTGTTTGCAAATGGTAAAACTTGCCTCTTTAATAATTGGTTGAAACGAGTTTTTGAAACTTTTAGCGCTCCAAGAGGCTAAACGGTTAAGTTTATCAAAAAACCATCAAGAATAAAAAAGTCCATGTAAAACCCAAATCCGTCATAAAAAATAGACGTTTCCATAATAAATTTCAAATTTGACCGCCATTTTCCAGTATTTTAACTACATATTTTTTTAATTTCTCAAAAAAACAAGAAAATATTTGCCATTTGAAGTTTGCTATAAAATTAATACTATCTGAGATCCCGATGGCGGCATCCTTGAGTTGGTCACCCTGTATATAACAGTTTTAATTCCACTCTAAAAACATTTCTGGGGACTATGATCGGTGCTCATTGACCACTCCCCCAACCTTATGTCTCACCATAAGTCACTGCACTAGCTCACCTTTCCTATTGAAATTATCTAAGAAAGCAATTAAGGAATGGTTAAAATAAAATATGTCGCTAATAAAACCAATTCCGATGCAGAACACATTCTACTACCGGTATCTTATAAAAATTGTTTTTGTTTAACAATAGGCAGCACAAAATCAACATTACGTTTAAGTACATTTTTAAATCTATACATACAAATAAAATTGTAGTTTCTGTCTGTTATTTCGAAATACTCTTTTCTAAGCTCGTAGGGTTATTTACACTTTACCAAAACCAAAACACGCATTTTTTATCTGTCGGTCTATCTGTTTGTTTGTCTGTCCGAGCTAATCTCCTGAATGGCTAAACCAATTTTGACGAAACTTTCATTTGCATGTAGAGAACTTTTCAGGGATTGATCTAGGGTACGTTTTATACGTTCAACCATTATAAATAAAACAACTGATTTGGTTCAAAAACTTAACACTTTGACAAGATCGTCTGTCTTTTAATTTACTGTATACGCTGGTTTAACCGTTAAATATTATATCAAACGGTGTGTAATAATGTGAAAAGAAATTGCTACTCGTAGATATTAAATACAGCTTAAAAAATAATTTGGTAGTTATGAGTAATAAACTGACGGAAAACGGGATTTTAGCGTTTATTGGTGAATAGCTAATAATTTACTTCGGCCTAAAAGAGAGAAATAGATTGATTTGGGCGTTTTTGGGCCATAGAACTCGAATATAAAATAGTTTTTTTTTTTATTGCTTGTAATGGTAAGGCATAATAATTACCCAATAGTCCTTTCGACTATTTAATCACATCTGCGAGCGATACCAGCTAATAATTAAATAATTAACAAGTTCTTATCCAATATCCAATGATCTATAACTATACAATTCTCATTACTATATAGTTATATAATAATAACTATATAATTCTATAACTATACGTTTCAATCTTATTGTATAATGCAGCAAGGGTAATTAATAAAGAAAAACAAACGTAAAATCGTTTTACTACTAGTGTTAACATAAATTCCTTGTAATATGAAGGCTATTGGACGCCGCAAGGCAATAAACTATATAGCTTCGTCGGACGATAAACTAAAGCTTTTCTAATTAATTAAGTTTGGGCAGTTTTGGTTGTATAAACGGCTTTGTCATGACCGACTGTCGTAGAATCAACGTACAGCAAAAACTACTCGGGATAAGAATACGAAAATTTAAAGATTTATTCTTATTGGGTCAAAGTCGAACAGTAAGAATGGATTTTGCAAAATTTTTATTTTAAAGAATAAAAATAGTAACATTTTCGACAAACATCTGTTAGCAACAAATGTTTGTTTACATTCATTACTGTAGTAACCAACTTGTAACTTTAGAATCAGGTTATTATTCTTCCCAACCGACAGTCTTTTTATGTTAGGTTAACAATAAAAAGTAAAGCAAACACAAACAAAATCTACGAAAAATTCTTGTTGTACTAAAATTAAATTCAAACATATTATGTCGTTACATGTTATAAATAAACCGGCTGATTTGGGTCAAAACACTTCGCATAATTTTAGGGTAGGCTTATACTGAACCAGAGCAAGTTTCTTGAAAGCATTTACGTTTATTACCATAGCAACCAATTTGTCAAATTTAGAATACGACAATCTTGTAAATTGTCAAGACCGTAGTCTCGGTTATAAGACAACATCTGTTTTAAAACAATGGCTGCTTGTCTGAATCTGAAAAAAATTACTTTATTGAACGTTTATTGGCTAAATTTTATAATAATTATTCTTTACATCTAAAGCCTTTGTTCAAACCTACGAGGGTCCAATGGCGATTGTCGAACGTTCGCATTTGACTGTGTTCCGGCCGATGTCGATATTCTTGCAAAAAATCAAAGGGATGCCTCCAACGTTTGATGGAAAATGTTCGTTGATTCGACTCACGGCTACACGGCTCTTTCATATGAAGCACTTTTACTTTCCATTCTCTCCAAAAACCATTCTTGTTTAAATTTATCTTTGCGTTTAGTATTTAATCAGTAATATTATTCATTTACATTTTTACAGTAAAGTAGGGTACAATTAATTTATACTTCATACTAGTAAGTTTCCGTGAAAAATCACAGGCAGATTTATAGATATACAATTTTAAAATCATTTAAAAAATTACTATTTAAAACAAATTTTATCTAGGCCTATCTAAATATAATGTGGGGAATTTTAACTCGATAAATGTGTAACACGCATGCCGTAATACAAATGATTGGGATTGTTCGTGTCTATTTCGATCTCATTCTTACATTACGTATAGGTCACCGCTCCCCCCCCCCCCCACCCTAGATCCAAGAGCCTCTGTACTAATCAGTCGTCATTGGCTTCGCCATGAGTCGCCACGTGGGTCGGTGAGCGAAGCGAGCAGGGGCGGAGCCCTTAAGGCCATTTAAAGTTTACCCAGCTTTTTTATTTACAAATTTTCGTGCACCATACCTACTGATTTTTTAGGCTAAAAATACCGTCGCCTAAAATTCATGCTAAATTAGTAACACTGATTTAAATAAAATCCCGAACCACAAAACAAGGAACCACCTTGTTTTGTGGTTCGGGATTTTATTTAAATCAGTGTGATTTTGTCGCCACAGTGCTGTTTTATTTGTTTAATTAAATAAGTAAGGTAATGGCTTTTGGCTTTTACTCATTTTTTAGTCGTATATAATGTATTTGAACCATTTAGAAATGCTCTATTCACAATGTATTGATATCCTGAAAATAAAATATTTTTTTAAGACTTACCTACTTAACCTATTCAAAATCTAACACGACATAGTTAAATGATAAATTAAAATGAGTAGAAAATATTTTCTTTACAAAAAAATAATTTGTTTATCGGCTTAGTTGACAGCGACCGACTAGGTTGGAATTAGCTTACCTCAACCTTGACATAGCGAACGCATTCTTCCGGTGTGGGAAAATATTCGAGATTGACATAACTAATTTAACCAGTGATTAATTACTCAATTAAATCTAGGTTAAATTCTTAGTACTGGTGTACATAATTTTCCCCATGCTGGACGGCACTCCCAAATTAGGTTTTTTCACGAATAATATGGCACCCATAGTACATATTTAAGTTATAGGAACAGGTAAAGTCCTATTTCCCAACAAAAGAGTTTAAATTTCAAAAAAATATGTGTTTGTAAATGACGCACAGAAAATATCGATTTTAGATCAAATTAAAGTTAAAGGCTGAATATTTCAATACTAAAAACGTGTTCAAAATATGTTATAGGGCAGAAAATGAAATCATATAAATATATTTATATTATAAAAAAAGTATAATTTGGATTAAAAAAAACAGACCCAACTTTTTAGATTAAAATAATTCGACCACACAGCTGAACCGGAGACTTAAGTTTTCGAATTGGGGGGGGGGTCTCAGGGTGGTCGGACATATTTTTCAAAGACAGATTCGGAATCTGCGACTCTCAAAACCCCTGTGTACAAATTTTGATAAGTTTTCATGAATTCAAACAATTTTTATAAATTATAAGAAATGATGCACTTCTGCCGAAAAGGTATTATATGTGGACTTTTTTTCCTGAGACTTCTCCGAACACAATGCCAAAAACCGCATTTCGATCGATGCTGAAGAAAAATATTTAGGATTTATTGTCTAATTTCCCTGGTCTATTTGCCCAATGTGAACATGTTCCAAGAAATTGTTCTTCTTTCTGTCGCATGATTTTTTTTCAACCACACTTTTTCTCGGGGTTGCGGGCGACTTAAAGACCTGAAAACATAAATTTAAATTTCAACTGTATATTTTAAAATTATTTACAGGCATACAAGACATAACTGTAAAACTGTTCATTTTTTATTTTAGTGTCCAACTCACGAAGAGTGGCGAGCAATTCCAAGACAATTTAAAAACCGCTGACAGTTTGTATATTGTGGAGGTGCATTGGATGGACAACCCATCAGAATTGTAAGTAAACCTCATCCTAGAGCAATGTTTTACAACTACAGAGGATTGTATAGTGTTGAACTTATGGCTTTAGTTGGTGCTGATTATAAATTTATGTGGCTCGATGTTGGCAAACAAGGTAGAATTTCTAATGAAGGAATTTTTGATTGGACTGGCTTTTATAAGGATTTAAAAACTAACAAACTGAATTTTCCTCCAAAAGAAGACAATGATATGAATTCGGATTTCGTCTTATTGGGGGATGAATCATTTCCATTTGATAAACATCTATGCAAACAGAGAACTAACGCACGATAAACACATATCCAACTATTGTCCACCTCGTGCCAGAAATGTTGTAGAAAATGCGTTCGGGCTTCTTACAGGTATATTTTCCATACCCCAATAGCAATCATGAACGTCGAATCTATTAATTATATTGTAGCGGCTGCTTGTACTTTACACAATTTTCTACTATCTACTAGCTCCACATACACGACTAAATCGACTTTTGACAGAATCAGTACCAAAACTTGGACCATTGACGAAGGCGAATGGCGCGACAATTTTGCGGAGCTCACGCCGCTTCAACATGGAAATATGAGGAATTCTATTGCTGAAGCAAAATTAAACGGAGATGCATATTGCGATTTCCTTAGCGGTTTAGAAAAATTTGAATGGCAAGAATTTATGCTGGCTAATGGCAAAGCTTAAAACTTTTATGTAGTAATTACTTTTTTGTAATATTGATGGTTCCAATCCTTACTCCGTTAAAAATTTAATAAAGATAAGTAAATCGTACATATTTTGTTTTTAATTTCACGGTAATTATAAGTATATTAAACCTAACCGGTTTCGCTTACGATGTAAGCATCGTCAGAGGTTATAAAATTTCGTTGTAGTAACAAAGTTTAGGTTTAATATAATAATTTAAATAACCTTGTATGTTTTTCTTATCTTTATTATATATATTTTTTATTTTTTATTATTATTTTTTTTTAAATCTAGATTATTAACCTTAAGCTACTTCTCAAATAAGTAATACATAAAAACATACAAGAAAGTGAGAAACTTATATTGAAGCCTAAATCATAATCTTAGTTTTAGCTACGTAAATCTTACTAGGTATCTAAAAATTCAAATTTATTATAAATATAATAATCTATACATATTGTAAGAGGTAAAATTTATTTGTTTGTTTGTTTGTAGGAGGTAATCGCTCGAACTACTCAACCAATTGAAAAAATAGTTTTACTAATAAAAAACTACATAATCCCTGGTAATAGGCTATAATTCGTTTTCATAAAAACATTTTTTATTTCGATATTTGTAAGTTTAGTCAGAAAAAATTCTTAGTTTAGGCCTAGACTAATGAACCAACGCATATTTCTTGAATGTATTTACATTCATTACCACAGCAACCATATGAATAAAATAACAGATAA
This sequence comes from Philaenus spumarius, assembly GCA_018207615.1. Lineage (NCBI taxonomy): Eukaryota > Metazoa > Arthropoda > Insecta > Hemiptera > Aphrophoridae > Philaenus > Philaenus spumarius. The sequence goes on from JAGFPH010001397.1 coordinate 289,087, forward strand.
AACAGCTGTTTGCTCTAATATTGAAATTAACAGCTGATTTCAAAGTTTGAAGCAATTATTATTTGTATTTCTAACTTTTAGGTTAGGTTTTTATTAAAGTGTAGACCTGAGCCTTGCTGGTTCTTTTAATCTTTATTAAAACTGCTGTTATAAAATATAAGAAATAATTTGATTTGAACATTATTCACCATCTTAACGTTGGGGTTATTATTAATCCTACACTTTTATTATAAAGAAAACATAACATGATTGTGTATAGAAGGTTCAACAGGATTGGCGTGCGGGCCACGCAGTGGTTTCCCCTAGTATGTAATATTTTACTCATTGTAACATTTCAAGAACATAAATAAATACTTTGAAATTAAACTTACCTCTGTAGACGTGAATGTTCCTGCTACCGGTGTTAAAGAGCTTTGCCCTACACTACATTCCGAGTTTTGGCTATCTACATCTCTCCACAATGTTGTGTTTCACCATTTTCAAAATTGTCTTTCCAATTTCATTTTCGTTGTCACTCTCAACACTGGTGTCACTACTCCTATGATTTGGAACGCGCTTTTTCTGCTATCTAAGCTTGAACATGGGAGTAACGTCATCGCAGGTGAAGAGAAGTAAATCATAGTACCACAACTTAGACACATAAATATCATCGCCTCCCAGGGCTATAGAATACAAAGCCCTAACTTTTCAAAGAAGTAACTTCATTTAATAATTTATATTGGTTTCTTTGTTTATTAAACAATTTGGGCACTCAAAATTATTCTCAGATAAGTTTGAACTATTACCAGAAGAATCGTTAACATTGTCACCTGAATAACATTCGCCAACTGGGATCTCACAAGCTTCAACTATTTTGCATTTTTTTTGGACTGAGAGTATTTAAATGTTCTAGAGCACATTTCCTTACTGCTCTCTTTTCAAGCCTATCACCTCGTTTACTAATGGCACAAAAATCAATGTTTACATTACCTAAATTAAGGCTGGGAACTGCACCTTCTCTAAGTACTTTCCTCAAAGGAAGCCCGAGAAATCTGTTTCTCAAATCGCCTTTGTACGAAGTTTCATCAAAATGATCACTGCACACTCTTGCATATTCAGTGTTTATTTTGTCACTCCGTTTACATTTGTTTACCCATAACGAACAAATAACAGAATCCTTTGGAAAACCATGATAAATCACCGTAGTAGTTTTCTTCGAACGATTTTTACAAGTAGCCACTGAACATATAGGCGTTGCTTTAACATTTACCCGAACTGGACAAAGGTCTTTAAACAAATGACAACGGAGAATATATTATGTTATGTCAATATTTATTGTTTAAGCGGGAAGAATTGAGAGGGAAGTTTTAGCGGAAATGCATGAGAACTAAGGCGACTGTGCTTACAAGGCGTGTCTTGGTACCAGTGTGGCGTCACATAGGAGGCAAGAGGAAGGTTGGAACAGTCGGCGAGCGTCAACATCAAAGGAGTGACCCAGCCCTTGTCTTCTATAGCCCTGATCGCCTCCAGCTCCCTTTTTTAGACTCCTCTACCTCTTTCCGAAAAACTGTTGTAAGATTTTGTAATTTTTGCTGTACAAATGTCTTGTCTGCTTCTTTAAAACATCTTTTACTGTACGCTACTAACTTCTTTTTATATTTTTGTTTGTATATTCTCAACCGTCGTTTTCCATAAACACTGATTATTACTATACAACTCAAATAAACCTGTAATAAACTCCTTGCTCGCCATTTCTTAAAACAAACTAAACTACCACGAGAAGCAATAAAACACGAACAAGCTGGCATGTCCGTAGCGTGGTTTGCAAATTATCGGCAGATATTTTGACGAA
>JAGFPH010001398.1:10083-64795 GCA_018207615.1 Philaenus spumarius
ATTGTAGGCCTAACGCCAAACAAAACTTTTGTGTATCTCATGAAAGTGATTATTTTAAATTATTGTAGGCCTCACGCCAAACAAAACATTTGTGTATCTCATGAAAGTGATTATTTTAAATTATGGTATGCCTAACGCCAAACAAAACTTTTGTGTATCTCATAAAAATTATAATTTTAAATTATTGTAGGCCTAACGCCAAAAAAACTTTTGTGTATCTCATGAAAGTGATTATTTTAAATAATTGTAAGCCTAACGCCAAAACAAAACTTTTGTGTATCTCATTAACGTCAAACATACCCTTTGTGTACCTCAGGAAAAGTTATTATTTTAAATTATGGTAGGCCTACGTCAAAATTATGGTAGGCCCTTGTGTATCTTATGAAAATAAATAATAAAATTATGGTAACATTACAAAAAAACCTTAGTGAACTCTATCTATTTATTCTTAAACAAGTGTTTGATGTGCAAGTACATCGTTATAAACAGAAGTATGAACACGAGTGACGGTGTGTTTGTTTGCGCATTATAGACAAATAAGGGGTTAAGTTATAATTTAAAATACGAAACTTTAAAAAAGATAAGTCGAAATTTCGAGTGAAAATGCTAACGGTTTCTTAGTCAAATACTTAGGAATACTTAGGGGAAAGGCTGCAGAAGAATAGCACAATCTTAAAACCAAACAGCCAAGATCGTGTCGGAATGTGGATACCTGACTGACGATCTTTAATTGTAAAATATTAAGAATTAATACAAATACAAAAATTTAATTTTTTGACAAAAATGAGAAAATCTTCCCTCGATTTACTAAATGTACGTAAAAGTAATGCATTTTGTTGCATGTATTCTAGTTCACGGCCATTTCATTCAGGCGGAACATAAAACAGCTGATAGACTGTCATCGCTACATAAGCTACATCTGGCACCTGGCACTGATACAATAATTAAACAAGTATAATAATCTATCTTGGTTAATTATCATACTTGTAATATACCCATCACTGTCAAAGTAATTTCCTGATGTCAAGGATATTTTCCGATTATATTTGATCTTAATTATGATTAGAGATAATGTGGTGGTAGTATGTTCTCATTAGGATTAACATAAAGGCAATCGTTCTTATTCCATCGTTAAAGTCTCTGAAGCAGGTTTCACTCTATGCAAACAACCCACGCAGTTGGCTATTGTTCAAAACATCTTTTGTGATATTTGACTGAAAATCTCACTATATTATATATATAAAATCTAGCTGCTTTAAACTAGAAACGACGTTGCTGCTTTAATGACGTTTTAAACAAGTAAATTGGACGAGTTTTATAGTGCATGTGCCGCTTTAAATGTGTTCAGCGTAGTAAATGAAAGGAAACATAGTAAGAAATAAAACAAATAGTTTTTTTTAAAGTTCCGCTTTCTTTCCTTCCGTCCATCTATAGGTCTACTTATTGTGTTTATTTAAGCACATTTTCAAAAATCGCGATTCGTCTGTATCAGCACTATGTTGTCACTGACTCTCTGATATGTCAAAATATCCAACCTAAAATAAAACTCCATCGAGCGTGAAATTTAACACACATGTTGACCAGTTAGTAGAGGTAATTAAAAAAAACTTCCAAATGTAAACATTTTCTATTTTTAACCAATAATTCTTTACGAAAAACTCAGATTTGCAATTTTGAAAATTGTTGTATTAAACTTGGTTAATATAGTTTTTATAGGGTCATGATAGCAATGGTGGGGGAAATATGGTGTCGTTTATCTTATATTTGTGTCGATTCGCCGTGTGCTGAGATGAGGTTTTTAACGAAAACCGACCAAGTTCCTTATACACTCGTTCTATATAGGTCTATAGGTAACTCATTCATTGACATATAAAAATACCCATCGGCTCTCTCTCTCCCATACTCTCTCGGCTCTCGAAGAATTTCTTCTAAAATTAAATTTAACACACATGTTGAACTTTTAGTGAAGATAACTAAACTCCCTCCAAACGTAAACATTTCCCATTTCCGAAAAACTTCCGAAAAACTCCAATTTGCTGTTTTGTCGAATTTAATAAAACCTTATTGGCTATAGTAAAGCTTTTGAGCTGCTGAACAAAACGACTTTCGATTTTAACAAAACCTTACCTCCTGGATGTTAAAAGCCACGTTTAATTATGATTTTTTTCTAATAAGGCTAATCAGTGCAAATTTTAAACATTTTAAGCAAATGAAACCAGCTGATTGGCAATATTTTATTGTTCCGTTAAGGATAAACCAAATCTCACAAAGCTAAAAAAGAAGTGTCCTATAAAAAATCCACAACAGCTATTACAGTTTTCGAACAGTAACGGGAATAATTTATAGGGTATCTAGTTAAGAAATACAGTCATCTTTATTGCAGAATTAAAGATTACGAAAATGCCTCCATTTTATAAAACACTAAATGAACATCGGGTAAATATTGAACCTTAAACTTACTCGCAATTCTATAAAAGACATCAGATCGAACCCTAGGAGGCACGCTAAAGTCTCCACTAGTATTACTTATTTTTAATCGTATAAACAGAAACTCGTTTAAAGTAACAAATCTGCACTTCCATGTAGAAAACACTTGACTAATAACATCCTTAGGCAATATTTGGGCACAGTTCCAAGGCCAGATGTGTTCGCGAACGTTGAATGAGTAACGAAACACAATGCTCGCTTTTCTGATTGACATATACGGTAATTAGTATTAATTTATTTGAAAGACGTTCGGAAGGGGGGAGACTGCTCGATATGTTAATTAGCAGATCAGCTGAGCGGTCGTGAGTGTTTGTGCTCGCTTCGCTACACGACATCCCGAGTCGGAGTTGAAAAGACTGAATGAATTGCAAACTGTGTGAACTCCGAGTTATTAGGTTAAATAATTTCTGCGATGTCAAAAGTGTTGAGTTGTACTTGTTGAGCGGTACTTTGATTTGCGTGTGGACAGGATACACCCGATTGTCCGATGTAGGTGGGACATGACCTACAGTTATTATGAGATAGTTTGAATGTTTAAAAACCTGACACTGAAAATAGGGTCCCGTAAATTAAATAGGGGACATTAAAATGGCGCGCACATAGGTCAGGCACAGGTAAACAGCAACTAATATTTCCCCATCTCATGATAAAAATTTAAAAGTACACCAATGTTTCGCCTTATATTGGTGCAACAGATAGAGGTTACAGGTGAAATTTTCCATAGATTGTTAAACAAATTCACTGAAACCACTATTTGTTCACTCGTTTAAGCTTGGATTCTGGCCAAAATATGTTTTACAAGATTTACAATAAACTGTAATATTTACAATTATACGGTTTAACCTAAATTCTTTACAAAATGGTTTACTAAGCAATAATGGTGTCGTTATATAACACTCTGGGTCACTCTAATATTTCACTACATTACAAACTTGCCTACAAATTAAATGCACTTACATAATATGAAGAATAAACAGCCCATTTAGCATTCGCTTACCTGCAACAAAAATACAAGAATATTTGTATTAATTTAAAAGTAAATATTACAACGTGCATGTGTGTGTTATAGGAAATGTCAAACATTTTATGTTGAAGTTATTATACAAATTATATCTGCTAGGATCCATGAAATAAGTTTTAGTACAATATTCTGCCAATCCTAACGTAACACTTTCACTTAAGTTTGTCGACGCGTTTCGGAGTTCCTCCATTATTTTATGTTGAGTTATACGTCTTATGTTATGCCTTTCTAAGAACGTATATCTATAATATATTGGGGAGCGGAGTGACCCATTAGTCAAGGGCGCTCGTCCAGCCTCCTATACTGTTTAAGTCTTGTTACAGGCAATATACGCTACTCCCCAGACTTCAGTAGTCTACCTGGAATAAAGTGAAAGACGGTAAGCAACAAAACAAAATGAATAATATATAGGTTTTATTATGCAACTCAAAAATAGTTTTACTATTTTCATGGTACATTTACTGATGTGGTTATTAGATAGATGACAAAGCTCTACGATTTCAGTACCAGTCGTTAGTTTTTACGTTAGTTTCAATTAACTTTAATTACCTTATGGCGATTCTGTCGAACAATCCTTGATTTGATGTAGTTATTGTGTTTTCTTTACATGACGCGTTTCGACTCTTTATTCAGTCATTTTCAAATATACACACAAATACACTTCACAAACATTTTAACACAAATTATAACACTAATTTAAATTATAAAATTTAAATTTAATTTTAAATTTAAATTTTAATTTAAATTATAAATTAATTTTAATTTTATTTAAAATGTATACAAATACGAGCGACGCATGTAACGCGGACCGTTCTCGAATATGTTCGATCGTCAACTGAAGTCAAGTTTCAAAGTTAGTTTCAAAATTTTAACATTAACTTTCGAAAAGCGCTAATTGTTTAGGACAAGTTTACTGTGGCACAGACACTTGAAAAAAATACTTAAATACAATATGATATTGTCGTTAGTTTGGATGTGTATTACGTTAGTTTTGGTTTGATTAAATATTTTATGTTCAATAAAAGATGATAAAAAGGTAACATGGCAGTAACAAAACCTATATAATTTGACAACAAACTATAGTATGTACGAATATAGTTTCCCAATTTATAAAGTTAGTTTTTGTGTCTTTACAAAATATAAACCCTTATACGCTTTACTAATTTCACACTAACACATTCTTAAATTAAAACCAACCAAAATTGACGTCAGTCCTTAACATTTCGGTCAAGCTTTTTTTCAATTTTAATGTTAGTTTTTTAGGTTACTCATTAATTGTTTACTAAATAATTTTACAACTTCACGACAGCCCATTCGTACACCGTTCTAGAGATACAAGTTATTTAGTAAAACAAAATGTAGGAAAGATAGTAAAAGAAGCGTATATGTAGGAACTTTGTTCTTTATTTCGAACCATATAACCAACCCCTGAACTACCTCCGCGCATTACAGATATACCGTAGCCTATGTTTTAGATATTATAAAAATAGGAATAATTTATTAATAAAAAAACTTATTTCGTTTAGAAATTGTTCTTTGGGCAAAGTATATTTAGCGAAATTACCCAAAATGTGTTTTCCACCCAAGACCCAAAGTAATGCTTTTTAAGATTGTATAATCAATCTTCATTCTTAAAGGTTCCCTCATAGTATTTAGTTAACGCATCTTGTAGATTAAGAAAGGATCAAATCCATTTTAAATCTGAACAAAGGTGTATATGTTTGTAATGTAATTATGAGCATTCAATTCAGTCTTATTTGTAGCTTATAGGTGAAAACTTACAGCTGGGAAGCCTCCGGTTATCTTAGTATGATTAATCAAATCAGCTGTGTTATAGTGGAAACTATAACTAAATATGTACATAGTTTTATGCAATAGAAGAATATGTATGTTAATTACAAAATAAAACATTGTAAACACGTGTTAATATATTACCCATGAAGTCTAAATTGTCCACCAATGTAAGAATGTTTCAAATAAGTTCAGTAATGTTTGATACTACCCCAGGAAGTCCATCTCTTTAAGTTAGTTTTGATCAAACAAAGAATACATTTACTTTAAAACAATCACCTTTTACAAGCTCTCCAGTGTAAATCTACTTGACAATAACTTTAAGATCCCCAGCACAAATAGTGTAACATAGGGTTATACGTAATGTAAGAGACAATAGGCCTACTTGGCGGAATCTGACAGCTGTAAGGTTCGCCATGGCTGCAAGCAGTCCTATATCTCCCTACTAATATTGGACAATATTAATTGCAACTGCTTAGAGATAAAAAGTAAATGTAGCCTATACGGTCGTGGGACGAATTTCATCAATTCTTTTACCAATTCAATTCAATTCTTTTACCAGCCTTAACGGCAACATACATACGTAATTTTAAGTTAGACCTAGACTTAAAATTACTTTCTAGGCCTAACCTAAAATTATTGTATGTATGTTGCCGTTTAGTCAGATGAAATAAATTAAATACAATAATTTTAGGCTAGGCCTAGACTGATGAACCAACATTTTATGTTTATTGAATGTATTAAGCGCTTGACGATATTATCTGAACTACGACGGACGGAACCGATCGTTTCTTAATATAAATTGACGAACCAAAACACATGTTTCTTGAATATATTTACATTCATTGCCATAGCAACCAATTAATAACACATTTTTCGTTACGCATTATATTTTCTAACTCCTACCGCAATCCGCGTTCCAATATAATGTCTATATGTATCGCATTTATGTGGTTTGGTGCAAACGTTCCATTTAAAATAAGACACGACTTAGGGAGTTACTTCCACGCTTCGCGTTAAAAAATAGTAACACAAACATAAGTTTTATATAAAAAAAAAAACAACTGGTGACGGTAAAGAGAGAGATGCAAATAAAGAGAAATGGTGAAAGGTAAATATAAAGAATAGCTAAAGAGATAAAGCCAGATTTAGGAAAGATAGTAAAATGGCATGGAAAAGAAGAAAATGCAAAGGCGGACTGAGAGGAAAACATATGGAAAGGAAGAGAAGGAGAAAGATGTAAAGAGATAGTAAAGTTTCAATGTATTTTTTCAGATAAAGTGTAATATTTAAACAGATTTTTGCAATAAACATTGTATTATAAAAACTTGACTAAATTCAAGTAACAGTTTCATTCTGAAAATTGTGTGAGCATTTTCAAGAAAACAGGACATACAGCCAAGAAACATTTACTATTTAATTTTGCTAGTATGTGTTGTAATTTAAGGACGTATTCTTTATTTATAAAAATACTAAATAAGGTCCTAACTGCATTATTTTTATTGGAATCTTTATTATGCAAATTGTTACATAGGCTATATATTTTTGTTAAAAAAGTTAGAGAACCACAATGTTTTTGGTAAGATTAGAGAACCACTTTTCAAGAGTAAAAAATACTCGGGCTTACATTTTCCTAGGATTATTCTAAATCAACCAAGTAAACAAAGGGCAAAACAAGAAGGATAAAAAATGATGGAACGAGATATAAAGTGAGAAATAAAGAGTAAATATTTAAACCGGTTTCTGGCAACAAACATTGTAAATAACAAAATTCAGGGTGTCTAGTGATATGACCTTTTGAAATTCCCTGACTTTTCCCTGACATTTCCCTGACTAAATAACTTTTTCCCTGACCAATTTTAGAAAAAGCACATACAAAACCATGCTAATTTAATTTTAGTAAATCAATCAAATTATATTGGTGAGCAAATAAATGTTTAGGGAATTAATTAAATATTTAATTAAACACGGTAATATTATAACAGTTCAATATTTAATACTATCTATGTTAATATACCAAAAACCAGCATTTGCAAATTACGCATTTATGACTATAAATATTGAATTAAACAATGCATTACTCAAATTATATATTATTACATTATAACAAAAGAAATAACTACAGTAATTGGTTTTTGTAATCCAGCTACCAGTAAAGATTTGCATTGAATATTTAATTAATTGATACGAAGATACCTAAATTGGAAAACATTTAATAATAAAACTAACTTTTTTAGAAATAGCACGTTAGAGAAAGGTTTCAAAGTCATATCAAGGCAAGTGCATTGGAACAAGCTGCCACAATCACTCGCTTAACTTGCCGATAATTGTTTTTACATATCAGAATACATAGTTTTCTTATTGATTAATTTAGAAGTTCATCTTATCTTTAATATTTACTTTCTCAATGAAAAATTGTATTAATCTGTGATTTTAAATAGTTATTTTGAACTATTTTCTTTAGAAATGTTATTTTTCCCTGACTTTAATCAAAATTCCCTGACTTTTCCAGATAAGTCAAATTCCCTGACTTTTCCAGGTTTTTCCTATTTTCCCTGTTGCTAGACACCCTGAAAAATGTATTCTTCAAGAGAAAAAATAAAATGTACTACCATAAACTCCTCACATAATTTAAAAGTCACGTATAATATAAATTACATATTCCTTGGTAAAATTATTACAAAATAAATAAACAAATTAGAATCTCTCGTTTCCCGATGAAGAAAATATAATTAATAGAAGTTTAATTCCCTATTCGCTTTAAATTTTCATTAAATCCAACAATGAAATTAACTCAGCACTTGTACCGAAAATGAAAACAACGTGTGTTTGGCAAGCCGTGTAAACATAAGTCAGTCCCGTTTGTCGGACATCACGTGTAACATGGAATTGAACTTGGAACAAATTAAACATAAACAAAAGTTAAGTACTTCTGGTCATTGCACCTACTCAAGGCCGCTCGAGTCATCTGCGCATTCTTCTTCTACTTTTTGTAGAACGAAAACGTTTTGCATGCTGCAGATGGCTCCTGGCAAAACAGGATGAAGTAAAGAAAAGTGATTTACCAATCGTATTTATAAGCCACGAGAACAGATGTCGGAGACTTTAATTAGCGGGTAGGAATGATGTCGTTATGTTCTATGGTCTAGATTGATTTTATAGTATGGGAACGAATACCTCTTGAGAATATATGAGAACGGCGGTGATATAAAGTAATAGACTTATTTTTAATAATTATTGCTTGAAAATAATATTATTATATTAATACGTGAACATCGAACATTGAAGTAGGCCTATATTTTTTAGTATTTATTATAAAAGGAGAGAAAAGAAACTTATACCATTCAAAATGTTCTGTGCCACAGATGTGCAAAACAAAAATAATTTGTGTATACTGTCGTTAAGCCAGGTAAAATAAAATAAACTAGGTCAAAAGCTAAAATTGTGTTATTTTATACAGTTGATTATAAAAATCAACTAATTGCAACTAATGCAACTTATTTGCAGTTGGCAATAAATTATTCTACCGTTTTATAGTTGAATTTGTTCTCTTTGTCCTCCCCACCCACTCTTTTTCTCGTAACGTTAAGGTTTTGCATACAAATAAATTATAATTAATTATGAAAAATATGAGTTGAACTTCTTTACTTTACAAACACAATTGGTCGCATTTTGACCACAGGAGGTATTAACTTCCTAGGTTGTAGTAATTTCAGGTCTTTTCTAAATGTCTAAGAAAAGAACTTCAATCCTTCCTTCAGTTTTTTTTTAATTTTAACAAACTTTAAACCAGTGAAACTGGGTTCAGTGCAATAACACATAGTGTGGAAGTATAAAACGTGGTTTGATCAAGAAATTGAATTTGTAAGCCTTGCTTTAACTGTTTTCAATTTGCCTTCAACGTCTTTATGGACGCCCAAGTCAAAACGTTGAAGAGTTTTTTGAGTTTTTACCTCCATCTTAGTGGTTCTAAGATGAATGAAGTATCGGGATCGAAGATAAAAGGAACATTGCAAGTAGCAGCAGAGATAACGAAATCGACTTGGACAATTAAGTGATGTAATTATAATTTATTTGTACATGTTCAGATTTAGTAAGGTGATACAACTAATTAGGTTGATTGTATGCAGTGTTCATAAAGCCCCTTTAGTCCTCTCCCTATTATGTTTATTACTGAACATAAGTGTGTTGCATAGCAGGAAATTTGTTTGACATATATGAACCAATATAATTGGGGTGGGGGGGGGCTTAGCTAGATCAAGCTCGAGCTTATTATCTTAATTAGTTTAAAAGTAATGGACAATCCAAGTTCTGGAAAATGAACTTTAATTGCCCATTACTGTGAATCGAAGTCAGATACTAAACTCTAGTTTGAGTCATTCTGTTTCTCTTTTAGCTTTTCAATGGTATATTACATGACCTACCTTTACATTTGAAATTTTTGACCCCCTACCCCATCAAGCCCCCAAAATCATAGAGGTTGTCCAGTTATGCAATATAAGATTAATATATAAAGTTTTGTTAGCTTATATTCAGGAGCAAAAATAATAAAGGGGGTTACAGTGACTTTATCAACACTCAGTATATTTAAATAATCAATAGTATTTTTTAGCAAAATGTGATTTTTGTGGGTAAGATATATTTTTAAATTTATCTCTTAATTGCGTACTGCGTACAAACACATTTATGAATTAAAATTATATTTTTCCAACTTAATAAATATAATTTTGCCCTGAAATAAACATTAATTTGTTTACATTTACTTTCTAACTTCATTGAATGAAAATAAACATACAATATGATTTTCCTTGTTTTATTTCAAAACCCTTTTGTCTTTTTTTGTTAATAACTCCCGCCCTCACTCCACTTGTACAATTTAATTTAACCAATATTTCACCCTGGTTTATGTTTAGGGCCTAAAATAATTTAGCTTTTATTTCTTAAAAATGCTTGCACACAAAATATATATTTGAGATGCTGTTCAAAATCAGAAGTTATAAATTAATAATGTGCCTATATTTTTAAGTTTTATTGCTAAGGTGATTACAGTAAAAGCAGTGGTTGTAGTTATATTAAGTTCAGATTTTGTATCGAACGATACTGTTTTTTTAACGCATATTTTTAAAGTTCTGTTGGATCGGTCAATAAATTTGATGTTGTTGGGAAAAGTTTCTGAATACATTAAATTGTCAAAGAAATTACTTTCGGAAAACAACTATGCAAAAACCGGGTCACATACCAAACAGTTCAAAAACGTTCATAGGGTTTCGAGTGTTCAGTGAAAATATTGAGTAATTGGAAAATATATTTGGATCTGAAGAAGCTTTTTCCAAAGACGCTGAAATTATTAAAATCGGTCCCGTACAGTTCTGGTCGTCTTTAATCAGCTAAAATGTATTTATAAATGGACTAATATAATTTGGTTTATTATTTTTAAGTCTAAATTGTCTTTCGCATTATTTGTAATTATCACTATTTCCCTCTCAAAGTTGAGGCCATACTCTTTAGCCTACATTGAAATAAAATACACGGACAGTAAGTGCAAAGTGTTCATGTAATTTTATTTACCAGTTAAGATGCAAAATGTTTCGTCTTAAATGTATTAGGATGTAATGTGACTAACACATAATGGACGTTTAAAACATATTGCATTATAACCAACTTTATCACTCAGTGAAGTCAAGAGACTGCATTGTCTTACTTGTCACGGACAGACAGACAGCGTGACATCGCGATTCCGATAACTAATTGTTGCTAGTTTTACCTGGCTGTGTCAACTATGTACTTGGCTCATTGCTCATTCAATTCAAACGAATTTTATAACATACCAGCAGGCTTCCCTCGCATTTATGAATAAAATTCGACCACGCAGCTGAACCACTGACGTGAGTTGAGCAAATGTCCAAAATTAAGTTTATAGACCTATGTTTTAGGGTTTCATCCAACAATTTGGTAAATAGGTTTATTCACGACGGTGCTGAATAGCTGCAAAATGGTTCGCACGCCATTCCGCATATTGGGGGAGTATCTTCAATTCACTATGCATTGCGTGCTTCACACGCCATTCCGGATATTGGGATTATCTTCAATACACAATGCATTGCGTGCTTCGCACGCCAACCGAATATTGGGGGTACCTTCAACACACAAAGCATTGCGTGCTTTGCACGAAAACCCCACGGTAGAATCCACCACATGGTTTAGAACCGGGTACTTCTATGGTATTTTACGTTTTGATCGATTTTGAGGGAACCAGGAGAGCTATAAGGTCGCGTAAAAAAACAAAATGTGCAGAATAACATTCTTTATTTATATTTGTAGAAAAAACTAAAAAACAAATTCATTCTCGTAGGAAACATCTAAAAAAATTGTTACTTCCGGTCAAAAAAGTGCTTCCGGTTGTTGGATTTTTTTTGCTAACGAACTCGTGCGAGCGACATAGACGACCAACATGCGTCCCAAATTTGAACCAAATAGGACTTAAAATGCTGCAGCTAGAGTGCGAACACATATATACATATACATATATGATTTTTAATGACACCCCAAACCGTGTTCTGGGGACCATGATTGGTGCTCATTTGCTACTCCCGACCTTGGGTCTTACCATAAGGGCCATTGCAATAGCTCATTTTTCCTTCGAAAATTCGCTAATAAATGAACGAAAGTGATATCAGGTAGGTATTGAGTCTTACCATTACACACGGTTTAAAAAACGATTTCAGATCTAAGATCCATGGCCTGAAAAGGAATAGTCGTTTTGTCCAAATCTATCTATGTTTCACAATAGGCCTACATACATGATGATCGGCTGTAAGCGCTATAAACCACGTTTCCGCCAGTCTGTTATTTATAACTCTCGAACATAAAAATCAGGCTTTGAGGTACTTACATTTCACGTCTATGAGTACCTTTTACCTAAAATATCGGCTACCAAAACTATTTTACCCCTTAGACACAAATAATCAAAATGAAATCTGTTTGTCTTTCCTATATATAACTTAAAAGTTTAAAAGTGTCAAGTTTCCGGTATAAAGCGTCGTAGCAAGTGTAGCCCTACACATTATTATTTATTTTTAAGGTTATACCATTAGTTATCCCATTTCACCCCTTAGGCTCAAGTTATCGAAATGCAAATGGTTTTGTTTCTTTTATATCATCTATGAATAACATATACCCAATTTCAGCTCTCTAGCTTGTGAAAAGTAGTGGAATTTATATTTACTGTAGGCTATTCCTTTAGACGCTAATCCAAAATTCGATTGGTTTACTTTTTCTATGTAACATTTTATAAAATAAATGTACCAAATTTCAGCTCTCTAGCTTCAAGGAAGATAAAATATTGAATATTTACTGGTATAGGGGTTAGCGTTTTCATATCTTAATCGCATGTAATCAGAACTCTAGTAGTCTATTTTTTTATCACATAAGAAACGATCGCGCAAATTTTCAGCTCTCTATATTTGTGCGAATTAATGGTGTATTTTTAGTACACCCCATTTTAACTATTTGAATGTAACTAATCGAAAGATTTTATTAATAATCACTATCCCAAATTTGGTAAAGATCCATCAAAACGGTTTAAATGTGCATAGAGAACACTCATACAAATTTAATCATCCATACATACAAATTTTTCTTCTATATATATAAAATTCAATGTATGTCCGTCTGTACGTTTGTATGTTTGTCCTTTATGCGTTACCAAACCGTCCATCCGATTGCTTTGAAATTTTGCATAGTAACACAGGTTAACCTTGGGAAGGTTTTAGGCCATTTACCGAAGTCCTAGGACATTAGGGCTACTCCCCAGTGGCCCTCAAAGTTTCAATGTTAATCTTATGGAAGGTCAATCTTAAGGAAGAAGAAGAAATATTTCTTTTGATTTTATCAGGGACACAAAAAACAACTGTTCATATGAAAAGCTTAAAACATCTGATTTTGATCAACAGCTGATTTTGATCAACAACTGAATATAATTTTAGAGGTTAGGTAAATCAAGCAATAGCAATAGCGAAGCATTGGCGGGTCCACTAGTTTTTTATAAAATACATAAATTGAATTAAAAAACACGATTTTGCAGAACAAAATAGGTTCAAAATCGAGTGGAATAACAAATGGAGACTTTAAAATGATATATTACACCGCACTATTTGAATTAAAAGAAAAACATATCAGGAGAAGAGTAAAACAAGCGAAATTGAGCCTGGAGGATAAAATACCATTGGACCTTTTGTAACCCTACACTTAAGACACCCAGAAAAAATCTAATTTGTGCGTCCCTAAAGGAGGGTTTATCTACTAATTTTTGTACTACGATATACTTTTTTTTTTTTTTAGATATTGAATTATGAACGTTTTTGTTGGGCAAAACGTAAAATCCATCAACATTTTAAAGAAAACATGTTGATAATATCTTTTCTCACGGTTCTAACAAAGCTAGGCTACACGAAGCAGATCCGCATCACTTGGAGGAATGTGAATGAATGCTTGACATGATATTCAATGGAACGGATATTTCCTGTGATTACACATGCTTATTTGCCAGGTTGGAGCAAGCTTAACTTTTGTAAGCAGATTGGGGCAAACGTCTGCACTTTAGTTTTCATACAGTTTAAGATAAAGTAACGGAACTGTCGGTATTGGAAAGTTTTTGAAGTGAAAACTTCTTTAAGCGCACCGAGCACTTTCTGGGTGAAGTAAAATATACAAATTCGAGATAAGCGGCTTAAAGTATGACGCTTTTGATTTCGTCAATGATTTCTTCTTCTTCATTTTTGTACACACGTACTAATATAAACAAGATTAGTTACTTAATCTAATTTAGCTGATCGTAAAAGAAGAAGAAATCGACGAACTAAAATGGGCGGTGGTAAATTCAAAGGCTTAATCTTAATAGCTGTATGGCTTTAGTCACGTCACGCTACCGATGAAATTGCACTTCCTAATTTTCTAAGTTGTGTTAAATTAGTACTTGGTGATATATCTACAATGGACATAGTGCTTTCTCATTTTTCTTAAATGTCTAAATTTGCTAACTTGGTTGCTATGGTAATGAATTTAAAGAACGCATTAAAGAAACGAATGTTGGTTCAGTATAGGCCTAACCTAAAATTATGTTGTTAAACTTTTAAGCTTTAATAAGTAAGCATTTCTGGAAGATTTTCAAGAAACCTGTGTTGGTTCAGTACAAGTGAAAACTGTCATGAATTTTAATCATTATTTTGATTTTGTACCATTTAAAATTGAAATCTAAAAAATAAAAAATAACATAAACATGATTGCCTTTAGTCTAATTCGGATTAAACCAATGTAACAGTTCGGATTTATACTCATAACAGTTTTCACTTGGTTATATTGTTTCTTATTTTACTCTAAAAGACGTACATATTGGAGATCTTAAGGCAATTTATGGCTAATCAATGACTTAGAGCTGAGAATTCTACTGAGTGTAAAGTATTTAACCTGTATTTAAGCTTAGAGTCTGTTTACCATTTTTAAAATAATTTTAAACAATAAACAAGAGGTGGGAGCACGGCCTTGATCAATTCCGGGCGAATTGAAACGCCGTCTTACCAAAAATTCTGTTCAGGGCTTCACGTAACTCGTTTTTATTGAGAAAATATTTTTCTGAATTCATTCCGATACTCATTTATGCGTATAACATGTCCGGCTGGTTATGATTTAAAAAAAAATCTAAAACCAAACTACGGCAATAAAAGTTTCAATAACATACTTCAAGTACTTTTGGGAATAGCAACTTATTCAGCAGGAAATTGTGTCCAAAGATTGTTGGCTCTCAAGTGTATGCGTCACAGAATGTTTACAAAGTACGGCCCTCAATTATGTCAAACTGAGTGTAGCAACAAAAGAATTTAATTTCGCAGACTTTTCTGCGAGATATCTGCTTTGAGTTTTTAAGTAAAATACAATTTTAGATCAGGCCTATCAAAAACTGTCGCCTTTGTTTAGGTTTATGACTTTCTGTTTGATGATTTCTACTTTCACAATTACCAGTTCCTCTTTCTATTAATACTTATTAAACGTTTTGTCAAAAAGTTATTGATTAACCATGGACATTGTACATAAACGTGTCAATTCTGAAACAACGAAAAAACATTTTAAGTTTTACAATAACCTTCCGTATTTTGCTTCCCCACTACTAGACCAAATGAGGCTACAATCTGAGAGAAGAGTTGGATAAATCCTTACTATACCGCAAGGGACATTAATAACACCAAAACCCATAATTTACAGAAGGGCGGATACTTTACAAAATATTGTAGAACAATTTAAAAAATCTAAAAAAGGTATACAATTTTGGGATCGGAAAGTTACTAAACCCAAAACTAATAATTGGTGTTTACGCTCATTCCTTTAAGCAACGAATTATTAACGACGCGCTCGTTTCGCTCACAATGTAGGGCATAACCTAACCTAACCAATTGGTAGATATTATTTCTTTAAAATACATACATCAAAACAATATTTATGTTTGAAGTGTCTAAACGAGAACTCATGAATTGCCCAAATATCTGATCGTTTCATTGTTAAGTAATTTTAGTAAAACAGTTTTTTAAAGTATAAAACTATGTGGGATTTTATTGAAGGCTACCAATTTTAATAAGTGAGTACATTAAATATTATTGTCAAAGAATCTCTATAAGAAAACTAAGATGGAAACCTCGCTCGTTAATGAAGTGCGAAAACAATGGCTCAAACAAAATGTTTTTAATTGTATGGTTTTCAGCAAAAGTTGTGATTGTTTAAATGCTCCACTTCTGTTTACTATCAGCTGCAGTTTGGGAGAGTCTAAACATACCCAATGTCGTAGCCAGAACGTGGGCCATTTGTGCAACAATACACGAAGAATTCAGATTCAATTAAAGTAGCAATTAAAGGAATGAGAGTGTATATCCCCCACTGCAGGTACCAACTGAAGAAGAAGGAGTGGGGATCCAGAGAAAACTGAACCGACATCTTCTTCCAACGCCATTAGTGTGTTGCGTGTGCTTCAGTGAAGGCCAAGGTTACCGTGGTGTCCTTCGTGCGCTTCCTTCAACGTATTCAAGATTGTTGCTTTAGGACTATTCTTCAGGTAGGATTAAACTGTATTGTGTTCGTAGGGTTAAATTTTTTATTCGTCCGTACAATAATTTCCTCGGAAAAAAATTCGTTACAGTTATAAATTTAATTTTTTTATCTTCATTATAAATGCATTTTTTATGACAAAATATCATCAAATTACAATCTTATCTTATTTGTGATCAAAATTTGATAAAAGTTAATAAAACGGGTAAATTTAGATTTTTTTTTACTTTTTTATAACATGATATGATGAACACATAAATTCGAAAAAAAACGTAAATAAATACGGGTAATGTTTTATACAAACTGTCTTTTACAATTTCAAATTGTCATCGTATTTTTTGTTACCCAAGTTTTAACAAAATTGTTTCAAAAATTACTATTTGTATCTATAATACAGTAATAATTAAAAACTATTTCAACTAATTATTATAAGCAAAATATCTCAATACAGTCACTACTAAAAGGAAAATAGCTAAATGCACGAATAAAAAATTCAAAAATCTCAAATTCAAATTAAGCAAGGGTTGGGAAATTATTAAAGCACTGTTTACGCAAATCAAAATAAATTTTACAACATTTTTAAAATCACGAAAATTTGAAAATATTTATTTTAAAAAATTACTAAAATTAATTTTTGCCGACATGCATTTAAAAAATTACAATATACAAATCAGACTATATCAAAACCCAATCTTGGAAAAATCTATTATTTCTTCAAAATGTAGATAATTTTCATTTCTAACGACGAATAAAAAGACGTTGGGTTTGAAATTGCCGTTTAATAATATTGTAAACTATATTTTTAAGTGAAAAATATAACTTTTTCTCAAAATACAAATCGTTAAGTAAAAGTAAGAATGATTCAGGTTAACTTTTATTGTTGAGGTGCGAATTCAATAATTAATGCTTAGTAGTTCCATGAATAACACGGAAACACATTATTAATATGCATTAGTTAGTACTCGGTTTTAATTCAAATTTAACGTAGCAACAAAATTCAACAGACAAATAATAACATATAGGCACTAAATATTTTTAGAAATATAAACCATTATAAATCTAATAATATAAATGAGTTTTCATTGACTAGAATAGTCTTCAGACCATGTACGTAAATATGAAATAACTTTGTTGAAAACAAACAGTTTGTTCTTTACTATTAATTCAGATTATATATTTCGCCTTACTCCTAAAAAATCTTACAACAAAAACCCACTTTTCGTAAAATAATAAAAACTAGGGATAAAAATAACCAAATGGTAAAATTTTACAATTACCATTTGGTTATTTCTATCCCTATTATGGAGTTTCATCAAGCACCGACTGTTTGTACCTTAAATTGTAATAAAAACTAATTAAAGTTTGATTAATGAAGCTGGTAGAACACTGAAGATGGCGAAATTGTAGTTGAAACACAACTATTATTAGTGAGAATTTGTTCTATGAATAACATAGCAAGTTATTTAGAAAGTATTTAACAACTTGTTTTACATATTACCACGACTTTAATATAACAGGAAATACAACACGATACATGCTTTCCGTATTTGTTTATCGAAATTAAAGCATTTCTAAATTCATTGTCATAATATGTTTCACCAAGAGCCCTATGGTCATAATGTCTATAGCCCTATGGTGTAAAGGTATCAGTAATCACACTATTTTACATGTTTCCACGAAACCCCTAAATATAAGAGTGGGCATATTTTGAAATAAATTTTTTTTAACAAAATTATCTAATATAAGAAATTGTAAAAAAGGGATGAAAACTACAAAAAATATGATAAATTTCAAAAAGTGTTTTCATAATCGCTACAATTTCCAATGAAAGTAGCCTAATTTTAAATATAACTTCAGACGCACTACATGTGGACAAATTTTAAACGACTTAGCTCATATCTCGCGACTGAGAAAAAGTTAAAATTGTTTAATTTAAATAACTGTGCCATATCTTTCAACCAGTAACAAAAAGTACAATTTTCTTAAAACTAGTAAGAAGTATACAGTTCTGTTTATTTTCCGACAAAACATACTTTGTTAGATTAATAAAATGTTTTCTATCATAAAATTAACTTTTTATTATTTTCCCACTAAATTCTTAACTTAATCAGTGACATCATCTTTAGTTCATGAGATAGTGGTATTTACATGGTCCAAAATACAACTTTCGGAAAAGGAACAAAATAAGTGCAATAAAATGACTGCTTCTTATATTAATGCGCCTTAGATAAGATCTAATAAACAACAAACTCGATGGGGACAGGCGGAAATTAGTTTTTCGTTTTCACTGACAATATCTGACTGAAAGCACGAAAATGTGTTAAAAAGAGCCTTTACGAACTATAAATGCTTTCTTACTATAAAGTCCCGAATATTAAGATTAATTAAAATAGCGAAAAGGGCCTATTTGGTTTAGGTGTAGAATATAATAATACACAAAACAAATAGATTGGACAGTTACTTATAAAAAATCCTAAAATATCAAATAAATTTCCATAAAATTAATTAAATTTGCAAATTAAAAGTATTACAATTTATTAAAACATCGTTTTTTATTTTCACTTTCAATACGCTATATCAAATTGTATTCTGAATCCGCCCCTACACACAATTCCAATTATTAATAATGAGAAAAAGTGTTTTAGGTTAAATGTCACATGTGATTGACCAAAATAAGAATGCAAACAAACAATAACAATAGAATTTATAAATCAATAACCTAATTTTGTATCTTAGAAAATACTTTAAAATGAAAAATAAAAAGTCAAAACGAAAACGTGTTTGTTTTGTACTCATAATTTATTACAATCTTTAAATGTAAGAACATTATTTTATTTAAATACAATATTTTAAATATTTGTATTAACAATTACTACGAAAGTGCTTCGCATGCCAACCCCAATACATCCTCCATACACACATTGTATAATTCCTTTCAACAAAGGTTTAGGATTAATCAGCTACTGTACTAACAAACGCTTAAATAACCTAGGCTATAAGGTAAATAATATTTAATGACTAGAATCAAATTATAAATTTTAGGATATAGCAAGTGTTAGAATAAAGCATGCACAATATGAAACCTATCTAATTTTGATATTACAATTAGTAAAGTAGGCGGTATCAAAACAATTTGTATGGATCATAATTTAAGTAGCCTATTCGGTTAGTTTAACATAAATATTAGCGAAATACTTGTACCCAACTAATCGATTTATTGCCAACTAATCGATAAAGGGGACAACATAATATGTACCAACATAATATATTTGAATTAGAATACAGTACCTAAGCCGTTTTCATTGATTTCTTTAATTTTTTGTTTGTTAATGCATTGCTTTTATTTTGGTAAGCTAACCTAAAAAGCTGATGGTTGCGAAGAATAATTATTTGATACTAAAGCTGTTAAAATTTGCTGCGATGGTAATGAATCATGAATACAAGCATCATATTTGGTCCAGTCCAAGGCCTAACTAACCTAAGTTGTGCTGTTAAGATATTGGCTATTATACTGTTATTGGTTGCAATGGTAATGCATATAAAAATAGGGTTCCGTAGGTCATGGATGCATATTTAAAACAACTTTTGTCAAATTAATAAATCATTTATTCCAATTATAATGATTTCGAGACAGAAATATTTATAAAAATAACATATTAAAATTGTATCATATTGTTTAATGTGTTGTTGTTTACTAGTATTGTACACATTTGTTTAAATGATCGAAATAAAAACTTCATACATACACTTCATTAAAGTCTCAAGGATAAGCCTACTACAGTATATAATATGATATATTATCCTACTTTATCCATTCACCTTCTTTAGTTCTGAATATTTAAATTGTTATTATATATAAAACCGTAATCCTAACTTTAAATGATTAAAATTCAACAAACCTCAAGCACATTCCGCTAGATGAAAACTCACATTTTAATTTAAAAAAAAAATTGTTTACCTTCCCACAATTTTAACGTCATTCTTTATACAGATTGGTTTAAGACCTATAAACTAGTTATTGTCTTGAATTAATGACACAATACTTTAGGTGACGAAGCGAAACTGTTAGAAAAAAGTCGATAGACAGGTGCTGGCATTGTAGCCCATGCCATTGTCCCACTGAACCGTGATGTACAGAAAGTCATTACGAAATATTACAACACTGGTATAGAACATCGGATCAGTAATAACTGATGTTTGGTAACTGTATCCATGCATGAACGATTCTCGAATCGTTAGTTGTACAGGCTTATTTTAGAGTCAAGATTTGTATTAAGATTTATACTGTAGATTCACGGTTTTATCTATTTAATACGAAGGGTTTACCAATTACATTCGTTATTAGTATAGTTTGAATTTATTATTTATAGAACTTTGTTCGAATACATTAAATTTGTAAGTAAAAGTGTTTACATTATTTAGCGTAAAATAATAAAAAGCTGTTTGAAGTCCTCCTTTTCTTACTGCGCGTTGAAGTCTCTGATAGTTAAAAATACAGAACATAGAATACGATGTCCTACTTAAAGTATAAGTCTGGTAGTATTTAGTGTATGTATATGATATACAGTAATCTATTTTAAAATATGGCCAAATTGTAAAGAAAATATTATATTTAGAGTGTTTCCAAAACTCATTCCAAAACTTCAGGATATGGTTCCTTGGGTCAAAACATTTATATGAACATAAGTGTTAAAATGTTTCGATTTGTATCTAGTCATAAATTGTTGTTAAAAACAACAACAAAATCATTTATGGAGTTGAAATTTTACATTCTATAACAATCCCGACGTTTTTCAACCATTTGTTTTAAGTCCTATAGGCTATATTATGTTGAAGGTAGGGCTTACATGTTAATTTTAATTTATTTAATCTGAAACTTTATTCCATAAAAGTCCATTTCTAATTTACCGTTTAAAAAGTAAACACAACTTTTAAATTAAAAAAATATGTGTTACGGTAAATTTTTTAAAAGACTTCAACGGTGAGTCATAACAGTAGTCGGACTAATTTCAGTCGAAAAAAATGTATACATTTTTAGTCTAGCCTACATTATAAAAAATGATGTCTTTGAAAAACAAACAAAATGAGAACTTCAGTACAAATAATTTCTTCTGTCTTTACGTGTGAGGCAAAAACTGAAATTTACACGGTTTTATTCGTTTGACAAAGCTTTTGATGATGACTAACATTACATTGCCTAATTGTATCTGTTTTTAAAATTTGTTATTGTAAAACGTGGTACGGAAGTGATTCTTTCATTGTAATAGAGTTCTGATAAGATATTATTTCCAGAAGATTTTATTAAAGGTCTCATATGGGGAAGAGTAATCAACTTATCGGCAATTATTATTAAAGTAAGTATCTATAAACAATTTTGAAAATTAACAATCACGAACAAATGAAAGCATGAGCTATAGAACAATTAGGGGATTAATAATAATATTTGTACGACAAATGCACTTCAATTTCATAGAAAGGTTGTTGGGATTTTAAAGTTAAATAGTTTTTGTTTGTTTCGTCGTAGATAAGTTTAATGTAATGTTTATATCGCAATAGTGTATTATCCAGATAAAGTAAGCGAACTATTTAAGGTAAGCCGAACTTTAAAGAACACTGCAATAAAAGATGTAGTGTATAATGTATTTGTAATATTGAATTTACAGTTATAGCCTATAATAAATAACTGATATTTGGTGGACTGGTTTAATGACATTCTTTAATTAATATTAAACAACAAGTGAATTAAACACTTTAAGCAACGAAATTTATGGAGATTTGCTTCAATTAATTATACAAATAAAATTAAAGCAGAGCGTTGACAACATTTTACATAATAGTCTTGATTATGTATCGATTACTATTAGAAATTATTTGAATAGTTCTTGTAGGCTAATATATTAAATTCAAAGTGGAAAACGAATTAAGCTTGGCCAATATTAAAGATTGTTTAAGGTATATTAGATATTTTGATGAAATTTATAAAAATACAAACGTTTTCATTTTAATATTTACACTAATTAGCCTAACTACTATATATTTAAATTATAGAATACATTATTAAAATAAAGAATACAGTATAAAGTAGTTAGCTTGGACTACGTGTGTGCAAAGATTAATACAAGCACAATCGCAACAAATAATTTCGCGTATACAATTCAGTTAAAGTAATTCTCAGTCATCAGTCGCCGTCTATACAGTCGAGAAAAAACCCTTGAAATAATGACCGGATTTTATGAGAGTTCACCATATATCGAATGAGCAAGCGGTTGTTAATTGCGAAGAACTCATTGTCCGAGAAACGTTAATCACTGAATGGTATTTACTTAGAAAACTTCTAATTGACGTGTAAGATCTGTCTTGAAAAGAACTGTTTATTGAAACGATATTGGATAGCATAGCGTATGCTACCAGATTTGGTGGCGTCTTTAACGGCGTGTTTCCTTGGTCAATTTGTAACTTGCGCGACTCTATATAGTCATAATAAAGCGTTAACACGTCTTCCTGACTAATATTGCATAATCACTGTTGTCAAGTGTTATAAATTAAAACTACTTTCCTATCCACTTGTTAAAGTCTCTCGAGTTTTATTACATTAATGGAATAGTGTGATTTCCCAGTTTAATTTAGAATACCAATTAATTAATCACGTTTGATTATGCTATACATAAACGATATAAATATTTATTACAATATTTTATTTATTTAAAATGTTAATACATCAACACCCCGATTCAAATTTCTAAAACAGATTTTAAATCAAATAAAAATTGGAAATAACAAGCAAATGATTGTTGTTGCCTGGATAATAAACGAAAGCAAAAGTCTAGTTTAATTATTAAACGCCGTAAAAATAAGTATTTATAACGAATAATGGACGTTCTTTCATTTCCACCTATTAAAGTCTCTTAATGTCTATCGTAAAATGCAATCCCCAGCTTTAATTAAAAGCACGTTTTGTATTGAGCATCACATTTAAAAAAAATATGTTCCGCTTTAAATCGGAGTTTACATAAGGTATAAGAATTTATAAATAATTACTGGACCCGACAATGCTTATTCGCTATTGCTTGATTTAATTTTAAGGTTAGTTATCCCATTTCATTACTTTGACATATGTACTCGAATTGTAAATGGTTTTTATGTCACTTATGTCATTACATAAATTTAGCTTTATAGATATTAGGGAGTTAGTGTAATGTATTTGTATTGTATAGGGGTAGCTACCCCATTTTAATCTCTTGTTGTAGTGACTATAATCTCTAAACAATCCTGGTACTAATAGCTTAAGTGAAATTTTAGTGAAATTGGTTGAGTTGTTTTTGAGCATATAGAAAAAGTAAGTGTAAGGATTATTATTAAATTTTAAGGGTAGTTATTCCATTTCATCCCTTTGACAAGTAATTAAATTGCAAATTGTTTGTATATCACTTAAAAATATTATTAGATAATATTGTATGTAATTAGTTTAATTTATATTTATTGGATAGGGGTAGCAAAAACATTTCAACCCCTTAGACTGTAATAATTGTGACGTCTAAACACTTCTGGAAATGATATGAATAAACTGTAAATTTTTAGTGAAATCGGTCGAATAGGTTTTGAATCTATAGAGGACAAAGAAACTCTATAGGTTCCACTATCTTATCTTCTAAAGCGAGAGATAATTGTTTGTCTGCTAAATGGATCTGGAATCTCCGTCTAAGGATTTTTCATTTTTTGATTTTATATGGGGCTTTTGGCCACGAGAAATCGATTGGAAATGGTCACCAGTCTGGGAAAATTCGTTTTCTACGTCTTTTTATTAAATTAAAAAGTGAAATTTGTCCATTTTAAACAATACAAAGCACAGCTGATGCAAATGTTTTCAATGCCATTACAATAATCATCTGCTTTCTTTTAAACTGTATATTTTATTAGAGGTAAGCCTAATGTTGTATCTATTTATAGTTACCATGGCAACGAATACTTCTGCTAAATAAACATACCCTTTATTTAGTTGTTTAATGTTATAGGCCTAACCTAAACGATGTTCACGGAAATTTGCAATAACAGTTATTGACTTGAGCGAACTAGGCCCTAGGCCTAAATCGATATTGAAATATTAAACTTTAATTTAGGCCTGACTTATTTCTGAGGCATAGCGTTGAGATTATGGTTAATCCTTTAAACTGTATTTTTATTACAGGTAAGCCTAATGTTGTATATACCCTTTATTTAGTTGTTTGATGTTATAGGCCTAACCTCAAAACTCAATATTCCAATATTTATTATTGAAATCATAGCCCTGCTTATAATCGAGCTTTAGCTCGGTCTCCTGGTACTTATATTAAAATGTGGATTAATTCCAATGGAAATAAAGGAATGGTATAAACAAATTAAACACATTTCGTATTAATATAAAAGCAAAGGCGTTTTTTATTTTAAAATACAAGAAAATAGACCTATTCTTATTGTCTTATACAGCATGCGTATTTGGTGAGCCTGTAAATACAGTGCCGTTTATACTCCTGAACTCTACGACATTTAAAACGTACATCTGTGGTACATACTCCGAAGCCTAGAAGTCATCCAGATAATACCAACTACGTGTTATACAAACACATCTGCTTTACATATTCGGTTAGCGATGTTCCGCTTCAAAGGACTTTATATTTGCAAAGCTATCATTTGTGGTTTTGTATCTGAAATAAGTCCATATCGGATAAGCGATGCAGATTAGTAAATATCCGCCACACCGTCTCCGCCAGGTGGTCGCTCTAGATACGCTCGTACTGCATTGCTGCATGTAAATACAGGTTAATATCACCGGCAAGAACGTCCTTGAGTCCTGCTTATTTACATTGTCGCCAGGACACGCATGGAGTTCATCGTTCTGTCTCCAACACTCGCCGCTTCGTATTTAATTACGCTTATTATTTCATTTTACTTCTGGTTTCAAGGCCATTGTACGGCCGAAGCTAGTACTTAATATTTGTCTTACGCGTGAGAAAAACATTAATGATTATCAGATTTTTGCTCGTAAAATATCTATTAATCCGTTTACTCCATTTTTACGTCGAATAAATCATATACACATTACTCATTTTCTACACTGTCTTGGTAATTTCTAAATTATACTATTAAGATGTTTAACTTAATAATATATTGTGTGATCGCTGATATTAATTATATATGCATAAACAAAACAAAAACTCCATAAAGTTTAATATTAACTCTAAATGTGTAGGTTGTGTTTGCTTAGCAATTATAACTTCTAGCATTCTCTTTTCAGTTTTGTTTTTTTATTAATAGCATTAACAATAACATTCTTATATCGTAAACTCCACTCGATAAAAGCGCCAAATTACAATTACAATGCAATGACTAAACTAACACAAACCAAATGTACACTAAACAAATACTCTCCATATTGCTAAATGCTACGAATTAGTATTGATTTTATCTAATAAATTAAAGCGAGAGATCGTATTACCAAACGTTTTCATTTTACCATAGGCTGTTGAGATTTTATCATAACAGATAGAGATTTCAACGAATGAATAGAAAAGATTGTTAGGTAATATTATTTTATTCCGACAGGTCGACGGGCTATAGAAAATAAAAACATAGAAAATATAATGGTACAGAGTATAATGTATAGTAATTTTTTTTAAGTTATAAGTTTGTAACCATCACTGATGATGATGACTTGGTCATCGAAACGCGTTTGAATTATTAAACGTTTTTTATGAGAAACTGTGTTCTGTTTTTATTTATATATAGTAATATTTGTTTATTGCAAAACTAAAATACATCAAGAAGACATAGGCATTTTAAATACCTACTAAAGTTACATAAATAAGCAACATAAACGATTTAGTTACAAGCACATTTATAGTTTACTGTGGCTTTTCAAAGCGAAGCGAAGTTACGGCAGCGACCTTGACAATAAACCACGCGACGTAAATGCCAAAGCACTCTTGAAGGACGTTTTTCTTCCGGAGCAACTTTCCTCGGCCTCGAGGGTCTCTCACCTGTACCACAGGTTGCATAACCTCCGCGCCTCTTGCACTGACTTTCCTCGGCAGGTTCATTGCCTCAGTACTCGGCTGCAGTATCAAGTGCGCGCTTTAAAATGCTACACTTTAAAAAAAAAAAAAGATTTATTTATTAGCAAAATGTAATTAAACATTCATATTTTAATATTTACATAAAAACAATTAGGGCAAGCGATATTTTTAATTTAACAAATTGTACCATGTTGCTTTGGAAAACATAAAATTGCTGTTTTTTTGTTTTTGTTTTTTTTTTGTTCATGTGGTATCACTGTGTTTGGAAGCCGTCACCTCCCTACTGGTCACCACTGATAATTTATAGTAATTATTTCCAGCAATGGTTATTATTACGTATCAAGAACTATACTAAGTAGGCCTATACAACATGTTGATGGTTTTTTGCTATTAACATAATTTTGGTAAAACTAACCTGAAGGTACGCATCCATTGGCGTCCACGTATATTTGAACTGGAAAAATGCAAAATTGTGGGAAAACTGTTCACTCACTACATATCTAAATGGTCTACTTTCAAGTTAGTAGGGAAAATACTGAAATTTACAAATAAATTTAAAGAAAGTTAAAAATGGCATTTGTTTATTTAAAACACATAGCTCAGATTATTAAACATGGCAGTGTTGGTAATATAATCAGCGGTCATTCTACATCTACATATATATAAAATTCTATTTCTCAAAGGCATTATCAATAGCAACAGATTTATACTTTGAGCAAATTTGTTTTTAATGTATAAGTTATGTTAGGTTAGAAGGCCGAAATCATGCTGTTTTTTTTTTACCTTTATAATAACTACTGTTTTATCGTAACTTGATAATTTCATGTAGACATTCAATACTATTTACCGTTTTAGGTTTGAAGTTACGATTCTACACCTAATACAAATTATAAAATGTGTGCGAAGCACGCAGGAATCTCCCCTAGTTTGTATTATACAATGGACGTCAGCCAATCACGACAAATTCACATTAACACTTCTCGTCAAGATTAAGCTGCTTTAAGAGATTTCCAGGGATGTAATGCTCCTAAAGAGTCGTAACGGGGCTTAACAAGGTCACCCGACAGTTTTTGGACAGTCACGCTTCAGCAGCACAGACCCGGCAGCTGTCATCGCGATTTAGGCTATGCTCAATTTCAACTTTTTTTTACGTTTATATTTTCTTCCATTTTATGAACTGTGCGGTTATACGCGATCGGCTGAATAGTTGTTGCATCTGTGTAGGCCTACGTATTTACACACTATGGTCGCTAAACTCACGAAGGCAAATAATTTAAATTTTTTGCTATTAGGCAACTCAAAGCTTTTAGTTTTAGCATTAGCAATTGTTTGAAGTTAGTTGAACAACCTTTAGCTAACAACAGTCATTAAAAGATCAGTAAGATTACCAAAAGTATAAAATTTGTTATTTTTATAGTGATACAAATTTAAAACAGTCGCAACAATTTGTGGTTATTTGAACTCGCAGTTGAATTATTCTATTATGGATAGCAAAGTGCATACATCTTGTAACGAAAATTGTTTGAATAAAAAATAAGATTTTTCTAATATAATTTCACTCCAATTAAAACATATAATTGTTGGATTTCTAAATTATATTCACTAAGAATTAACAATGTAAATATTATGCAAGTTAGTTTTAAAAATTAGCTCATATAATAGTATTTAATGTATTACCTTAAATTACCATTAAAGTAAGTAGCCTATACATATACAGTTTTAAGTCCTAAGTGCGAAAACCATAGAATGGCAGTTGGTAAATTTGAGTGTCAGTTATAAACTATGAGAAGATTTAAAAAAATAAATAAAAAAACAAGTGACATAAATATAGTCATTTACATGGATATCAGTGTAACATCTAATTTTATTATTTAGCTCTATCATTTGAATGTATTAAGGAGAAAAATTAGTCAAAGTTTAACATTATTAGACAATGCGTTTTATTATTCGCTATTGCTTATTTTTATTCAACAGACCAAATAATTTATAAAGAGGTTGATAATAATAAATACAGTAGTTAGGAAAAGTAGTCAAATTTCAACAGGTGTTTCCACCTCAGATGGTGTACCTTCCTAAGCACTATATAAAGTTAAATAATTTATAAAGCGGTTGATAATAGCGAATAGTTAAGAAAAGTAGTCAAATCTCAACAGGTGTTTCGACCTCAGGTGGTGTACCTTCCTAACCACTATATAAAGTTGTATAATTTTATTACTGATAACCTGACTTTAGTTTCTTAAAATTTCCTTCGTCGAATCAAATTAACCGTCAGTCAAAGTCTAGTTTAAAATACGTTTACGAATGTATATAAATTATTCGTATTGGTACTGCGAATTTTTGTATATACATAGGGTGGATAAAAAAATCAGTACAAGGCAGGATTTCTCAAACATAACAATATGGGACGCCTGTAATTACAAAAGATTCTCCATTTTGAATAACTTAGGTGTTTTAAAATTAACATCAGCATTTTGTATTGCATTTTCATATTTTATTCATAATTGTAAAACGTTCTTATTCTTTACCTATTTTTAATAAACCCAACGATATTCGTGAAATATAGACTTGAGTTTTTGATTTTTATATAATGGAAAAGCTCTGTTTTTGGGAGGTGTTTTAGTGGTAGGAGATAAAACAATAAATTCCACTTAAATTTACTTGAAATGACATGGTTTATCAAGGCATACCATACAAAATATTAATAAAGATCGAGTATTTCGCCGATCATCTGAAACCGATAATTGCTATTAAATGTGTACTTTTTACTGTGTGAATTGATAAAACATCTAATTTAAAGCATTTTCACTGTGGTTTTATCTCCTACCAGAGCTCTAACTACTAGAGCTTTTCCAAAAATATACATATCAAAAGTTACACAAAATTTATTGGGTTTGTCAAAATGCGGTAAGAATTTAAAAACCTTACAGTTAAGCATACAATCTGAAAACGCAATGTGAAATAGGGGTTCCATTAGAATTTAAATAGTGGACCGCCATATTGGAAAATAGCTCGAGTTATCATAATTTTAAAAACACCGAGTTACAAAATATGCAATCCTTTAAAATCAGAGTTCAAACATGTTTTAAACTTTTTTAGAAGCCCAGTGTCCAGACTATGTATACCGACAATTTATGAACACCGTGAATATAAAAAGATACAATTTATGATACTCTTAAATTTATTTGTAGGACAACAGTAAAACTGTAATTGCTTTATCAGTTCTTAAAAAACCAGTCATGTTTCATACCTATACATGGTACATCAAACATTCCGAACTGCAATTACTATGCTAAGTATTGTACTCTTCACTCAAGGCCGTTTCAAGGACACTGAACATCAGTAGTTGCATCACTCTTACACACCTACACATCATTACACCAGGAGACGTGACGTTCTTGACTGGCCAATAATTATTGCTATTCGCCTGTTTAATACCATGCAGACTTCTTCATTCCTATTATTAGTTAAAATCTCTCTCAACTGTTTAACCCTACTATTAAATATTATTTTGTTAATTAAGTATTAATGAAGTAATAACTTTATAATTGGAGTTGCTTTGATGTGAACACGCGTAAAAAAACATAGTTTTTACTAATTAATATTAATTTGCTAAATAACTAGATAACCTGCTTCCCCCTAAAGGTTCAAAATTGTTATTTTTTTAGTAAAAATGATTGATTATCTTTTTTTGTTTTGTTTTCAGCGGTTAACACCTTTAATTGCTTAACATTATTTTAAAACTTCCAATCTTTATCTATTTAAAGAGTTAGGCTATATGCTATATTGTTTAGTAAAATGGGTTTCCAAAAAATTTAAATTTCCTTGTCAAACAAATGTTTGAAAACGTATAGGGGGTTAAACGTTTCAAACATTTGTTTGACTAGACATATTTAATAAATCTAGACTTTTTCAAAATCCATCTTAATTAATTACAATAACGAAAATGAACTGTTTGTTGTTTTATTCAATAACGTGTCTACACAGCAACTCTTACATTTTCCATTTTATTAATTTAAACTAATTACTAATTACATTAAGAAATTAGCTCAATCAATTGAAAAATCAGAGAGATGGATATCAAAAGTTCTAATACAGTAGTATATTTTAAATGCTTTAAAATAAGGAATAATGATCATTTTAATTATTGATTGGTGCGCTAAGGTATTATATATATGTGTGGAACTAAGTATCTTCCTTTGAATTAATCTCACTTAGGTACTAAAAGGCAAAATAGATTAACTTAAGAAATTAACTATTTGGAAAACGTAAAAAAATAAAATAAATTAACTTTGGATAAATACCACTTACATATAATAGAACAAAACTAATATCCTTTAAGTAAACTTCACTTTTATATTAAGAATTTAGTGAACCTAAATTTGTATAACATAGAACTTAAGAAGTTCTCTGACTTTCAATAACTTTAAATCATTTTGGTTATTCTAATTTCCAAGCGTTTACAAAGTGTTGGTAAGCTAATATTGCACAATTTCGAATGAAACGTATGAGAATAAAATCTATACCATCGTGTTCTTAAAAGATTGTATGGACTTCCCGTGCCAATACACTGACTGACACCATACGTGATTCCATTTCAATCCGCAACAGTGAAATGATTCTTCGATGCTCAAAGATGATTGACAAGTCGTCGATTAGGACTAACGGAGTCGCACGTTTACAACAAGCGAAAAAAACTTGACCATTCTAATTGTGTGGAACAAAAACCCTCCCGGCCCGTTACTCGTGGCCAGAGCTCGGTCGGTCCGCCGCGCCGGACGTTATCGATTTCTTACTTTCACAATTTAATTCGATTTATCGATTTCGCATCGCGTGCGTGCGCTTCCTTATTTCATTGTGACTGTGCAATGGTATTTTACTGAATGGATCGGACCTTCTGAACCAGATCAGCTGATGCCGAAACATGTTGGACTGCACTGAACTCGTTTTTTAGTATAACAGTTATTTATATGACCGTCCAAGTCGTACACGATTAATTAAAGAAAGCGAATAGACGAGTATTTAATCCACATTTATGCACAACCAAGATTTTTGTCCAGCCGAGTTCACAGAAATTATTTTAATGTTTGATGTGCCTATTTAAAGAGGTCTGAATAGATTTGCAGAAATCACACAGAATTTGGATGAACGGTATTAATTTGAAAAAGATGAAAAAATATAACCGCTACCTGCAAAACCCAATGATTTAATTAATTGACATAGCAACCTATTAGCAAATTTAGATGCAGTTAATACAGTAATTAATTATACTTTTCAACCAACCGTATTTTTCAGGGTATGTTAGCAAAATAAATAGAAACATACAAACACAAAAACAAAATAAACTGTAATATAATTCAAGTAACTGATGATATATATTATATTTAGTTTATGGACTAGTCGGCAATATCATATTTGACGATAAAATAAATTATATGCAAGAATTTTATTTAATGTATTAGTTTTAAAAGTATAACGGGTTTTTTATTAATAAAAAGCCTATTTCTAGAGTTCTACTCAGTCGATTTTAATAATTTCGTAAAGTGCTTCGTAACTGTATTACAAACTTATTCCAAATAGACCAACCAGCTTATGGCAGATGATTTTGAATAACATCTGAAATAAATTTTATCTGTGTCCATTATATTTTGTACAAATAAAAACTTTAAATAAATTTCACCAAGGTTCATACAGAATTTTAATAATTAATTTATCTGACTTTCCTAGAATCATATTTTGAAATTATTTTACTAATAATTTGCATTGCATTTTACTTTTTAGTAACATAATTTATGTTGTAAACTTTTCTGCCTCCTCGTCTACAGCCTTACTCCTAATATCACCGACCATGGAATTAAAAGAAAGCAGGTGTATATTAATCCATTACAAATAGATTTAATTGAAAATCAAAATTGTTTGCTAAGTGCTAAGAGAAAGTTAATTTTGTGCAAAATATTGAGAGCAACAGTAGGGATGTTTGTATTTTCTACTTATACATCAATGTAAAGTGTACGGACTCATGATGAAATTTACAAATCAATAAACAAAATGTTTAGGCCTATAAATACTTTTTTTAATGTTTTTTGTCAGCTTAAAATACACAGCAGATTGAAGATGATCAGCTGTGAATTAGATACCTCTAAAACTTCCAAAAAATGAATTTCTATTAACAGATGATTTCAAACATAGAAACTATTTGTAGATCTCATTTTTAGGTTAGGTTTGTTCATTAGAAGGCATACTTCATACTGGTTATTTCTAACCTTTATTACAGTTTCTGATCAACCACAATCTTAATATAGACAAATAAAATCATTTGCAATCTTTCATGTTAAGATTAATCCTACATCAGTATTAAAAATACATTATTTTTATGCTAAATATGTGTTTGGATGTAGCAAAGGATATTTAGGAGCACCTTCTAAATAGTGTAGTGATTTCCTCTAGTAGCTCGAACATAAAGCGACTTAATCAACAAAATTAAAATAGTGTTTTGGTGTAAAATCGATGCCAAGTGTGGGGAGGCAATCTCGGCCGAATGAGCGACGTTTCATTAGAAGTAATTTCAGACTTCTATAAACCGGCTGAAAATAAACTTAGTGCCACCATCTTGGTATCGTTTTAAAGAAGATGGGTGGACGTTTGGGCAGGTACCAATCCAACATTCGTTGTGGCCGGATTTTGCAAATTGCACATCTACAATTGATTCTCCATTTTCCAAATACGGCACATGTCCATAAACGAGATCATACCTCAGACACTAATCATCCGATCCGAATGAACTAAAGTTGTTTACAAGAAGAATGTATGTGTTTCGACTTATCATAGGTTCTAATTATGTTTCTTAAAAAGACACGAGGCTGTACATTTTAAAACATTTGAGAATTTACCGAACTTCTTGTCGTGATATATGAAGGCAAAATTCAAAAATAGTTGCACCGATCGGGCACATATGTGTACAGCATAAAATTTCAAAGAGATTTTCACCGAATGTACCGAGCCCGTACCCAAGCCAACGCTCAGTACACAGCTCAGGCGACATCTGATGAGCCTGGATCAAGTATTGATGTGGATTTCGTTGCTGATGAGATGGAACTACAATAAAAAAAAATATTATTCTATTTAATATATTATACACAATCTTAGTTTTTACGACATAACTGCTGGAGTGTCATACACTGTCTATATATTATGTTTAATAGAGTATCTCTTAATATAAACTTGTAACGTAATTCTTTTTATCTGTTTGATGATTGGAGTAATTATTTAAAAATATAAAGTTAATTTAGAAACTTTTCTTTGTTAAACAATTTTAAACAGGGAAATTTCTTCATTCACCCGCTTAGTCTAATGCAAAACATATAAACCAGTTTAACCAAGGTGCCGTGCCGTAGATCTTGAAACATTACGAGCTCGCTTTCCACGTCCAGACACTCTTAATTAGAACGTCCAAAGATCCTCGACTTCGGCGACCAACTTCCTAGAAGCATTAAGCACTTTGTGACAACTCCGCAGTCGGACAAGCGACTATCGTCTTTAAAGAACGTGCGTTTTATCAGCTCTGGTGTAAATCCAGTTTTATCTTCGGCTGTTTGCGTTTCGTAGAACAATCGGTTTCACTTTGACCGATGCCGTGGAGATAATTAAGCGGGTTGCTACTTTCCTCGTAGTAAACGCTTGGTCTCGCAGTACAGGACGGTATCGAAAGAGTACTGTGTCATGCCTGCACTGTGGCCTGTTGTTGTTGAACAATAAATTAATGATTCTATTTATAAAAATAAGTGTCACATTAATTAATACAGTTTGCAAAAATAGTAAAGACACAAGAAAATCTTCATATCCATAACGTAAACGTAAAATTGCATTGTAATTCTGTTATATGTTTATTGTGACACACAGACAAACGAAGGATAATAAAACGCTTCCGCTGTTTCTTTTAAGGTATAGAAATTATTCTATTTTTATGTGACAAATTCAATCCAATCATAAGTTTCAAAATGACAGTAGTTTTTAATTTTAAATTTCTCATATTCAGTTATTACCTTATTAGGTACCTGGTCAAGTTTAACTTACTATGTTTAACTGTGCTGAAATTATAGATTATTTTGTAAAAAAAGAAAAAGAGGAGGATTTCTGGAACATTAAGCGTTACCGGAAAAAATATTCACACTGAATCATTTCCATAGTTTAGCCTACTTAGGAAACATCAAGTTTTCGTTTTCATTTTGTATTGTTGTTTAGTTACGGTCAACAGATTTTTATAAACTGAATTCTTTGAGCACGGCGGAATCCTTGGCGGTAGTACTAGCTAAGGTGGATTGTATATTTGGACATAGATAGATTTGCAGCATATGTGTCCATACAAACAGCCTGTTTACGAGAAGTCACTAGTATAATTTTGTAACTGTAAAATTAATTTGCCTTAGCCAATCTTGTGGACGTTCTGCAGTTCTCGGCCTGTAAGATAATAAACGCAACTAATCTGTCTCGTCGTAGACACTGCTGCCAACTTTGAGAAATTTAAGTTTGTTACTCGGAGTGCGACAGTGCTGGTCAGTTTCACCAAAATAATATTAATATTTCATCAATACTTCGTACAATCAATTATACCGATCTAACTTATACAAAATGGCGACGACCAATGAAAGGAGGTAACGGCTAATAAACACAGTATTACTGTAGACAACATAAATACAAAATATTGTTTCTTTTTTGCAACTTTTTTCTTTAGGTTAAATTCAGAGATGGAAATTGTATTCGGGCAATGTGAAAAGATTACCTAAATTATCATTATTATCTACCGTATCAATTGTTTATAATTTGTATGCTTGTAAATTATAATTGGTAATGATAAATAACAAAGTCATTCATTCATAAATTGTTTACAAAAAAATAGGATGCACGGTAAAGCATATGAGTAAATCCAAGCTCTAACACCATATTGTTCTAACACTACAGATTTTTTTTAAATTATAGCTGCAGTAACGGAAATAAAGAAAATGGGGATTTGAGCAACATTTTTTAATAATTTTTTTGAAAAAGTACAAACCTTCAATACAGTTTCTTGCACGCTCTATAAAACAGCATGAAAATCTTGTAGCGTTTTGTAAGTCCATCAAGAAACTTTGAAGTTAAAGTCGTTGATAAATTGCGCACGAGATCCTACACTACTTGATTGTTCTCAGATCTTTTCCCTCTCTGTGCTTCTTTCAAGGGCACACAAAAAAAGTAAATGTGTGCGGTCGTGGGAGCCCCGTCACTAACGAAGTTCATCACGCCCTTTCTTGAATTCTTTTACCAGCGTTAACGGCAACATACACACATAATTTTAATCTTTCAATTGACGTTTATTATTAGATTGTTTTTTATACAAATATTTACTGTTTCCATACGTTTAATGTTACTATAATAAAGGTGTAGAATTAATTATAACATCAAAGCTAAGATGATAAACGCAGTTAAATGTCCACTCATTGTAAATATATTCAATAAACATAAAATGTTGGTTCATCCGTCTAGGCCTAACCTAAAATTATTGTGTGTATATAATTTTTTACCTATCTTAACGGCAACATAATTTGTAAATTGTCAGCGCTTGACAATAATATCTGAACTACGACGGACGGAACCGATCGTTGCTTAATTTAAATTGATGAACCAAAACGCATGTTTCTTGAATGTAACCAATTTGGGAACGCTATTTCGTTACTCGTATTTTATAATTGTCATTGCCATAGCAACCAATTGATAACACTTTTTTCGTTACGCATTACATTTTCTATTTTTTAACTCCTACTGCAACCCGCGTTAAGAGAACTTCGTTCCAAAACATCAAAGGGATACAAATGTGGGATGTAAGGATGAGGCCTAGCGTTATTATGGAGAAAACTGACATCTCTGGTGGGGCACTCAATCTTTTGTTTCTGTAGACTGCTTTCACTGACTCTTAACATCTGACTGTACTAGGCAGTATTCGCCTCCAAGTGTAAAATTCACATCCAATCACAAAAAAAAAATGTCACGAAACATTTCCGTCGGAGATACGGGGTTTTTTCGTCTCGAGGAAGGCTACATCTTTCTTTTGCCACTAATTGTTTGATTCCGGATTGCAATGATGGATCCACTTCTCATCACCATAAGAAATTGTCTTCTTTCTTTCGGAATAGATTCAGAAGTTTCTTACCTCAGAACCCATCGAATACAAATTTTTCTGAACCCAAAATGGTCTGTGATGATGACCATGGGTACTACCTTCACTGAAACACACCTCTGAAGCAATTTTATTATCAACCAACCACCGGTCGCCTTCAATATGGTCATTGTTAGGTGTCAAAATGTTTGAGGATTTAACGCCTTCCTTCATTACAATTAGTTGCGCAAAGGGCTATTGCTCAATCACGGTTATATTGATGGAAGAACTGAGAGAAATAGGGCACCAAGCGGTTGTTTACAAATTCCATAACATATAGAACCAAAGAGTAAAAATATAAAAAAATAAATTATCTGTAGTATATAATAACTGTAACTTACTTTTATAAGACCCGATATATGCAGGTTATCATGAGTTATAAACATTCCAAATTTCTGTATCATGTCTTTATGGTTCAGAAAATAGTAAAACGGGTGATTCTATTTCCGACTATTTTTTTAAGCATTTTACTTTTACATCGTTAGAATAAAGCCCAGCGTGGATTGTGAAATTTAACATTGTTTAGACTTGTCTTATTTTTAGTTTCATATTTTACAGGGGCAAAGACGGGTATTTAACTTTACTTTATATAAATATTTCACTTAATGTTTAGTAAGCCTTATTTCATCCTTCAGCTCCACCAAAAGCAATCACTTCCGCACTGGCACAAACACGCTTCTAGTAATAATAAAACTTCCCGCGCTGTTCTAAGAGTTCACCGGGAACCTAATTTTAGGACCAAAATACCGACTTTACCGACCCTTCATCGTTATTACCGACTGGACTCTGTACTTATCGATTTAGTCATGGCGAAAGTATTCCCCCCTGACCCTCGTTGTTATGTTGCGCATTTAACGACCCGTCGATCCTTGCTTCCCCTTTGGGGCATTTAGTGCTTAATAAAGGCTTTATACGTAACTCGTAGCGTCGATTTTACATAATCGCTTTCAATTTCTAGTTGGAAGCGTTTAATAGTTAGGTGGTGTCCTTCGGCTAGCAAAAATAAGAGGCGCTGATGGTGGAAAAAGCTCAGTTCTTCCCGATCTTGCGATTAATCAAGGTACGGTATCCGTTTTAAACAATGGTGAAGATCTAAATTTAACCGCAAATCTAAGTGCTTCGCACGCTAACCTTCTTTCCTCCACATACACATTGTAAAGTTGCTTTTTATAAAGGTGGGAATGATTATAACCAATAGGACAAAAAAGAAAATAATATGTCTAAATCTAAATATTAAGTTTACGTTAAATAGAAGTTACAATAAAAGTAAAAAAGTACCAACAAGACTTAGGCCCATTTCTAAATAGAATCCTAAACTAAAAATTAGAGATAGAAGTTATCTCAAAGTATGAAACAGGCGCTAATGGAAGTGTCATTGCGTAATAGCTTATAAGTATAGTAGGCCTATGTTAATTTAAAGGTATTGGAGTAAACAGGTGATTTATAAAGTATGTAATTAAATTAACCAATAGCATTTCATTTATATCTTTATGAGCCTAAATACGTTGAAATTATTAGTAAATTGTACAACTTTTCTCTAGAATTTGAGTGCACAGTTTTTACGTTGAAATTAAATGTTGGTGCTGAATTAAAGAAATACGAAACAAATTTACGAAGGAAATCTGAATAAGAACATTATTGACCTGTTGGTTTATGGTTTAGGAATCTTTCTATACTTCAAACAACTATAAGTGTTACCAGAACACCTGCGGATGCTGCAAAGGACGCGTGTCCACGCAATAACCTTCTATTACAGTTTTAACACAAGCAACTCGCAGCATGTGACATGCCCACTGGGTGTAAATCAGAGTATGAAATAGATTTAATTTTCGAATTTATTTGAAACCATTGTCAGTCTGTCTGTCTGTGTTGTAAGACCGTAAAACTTACTGATTTAACACGGCTGTATAGTTTAACCATCCCATGTTGTAGACGCTAACGTAAAGCTTTCAAGTTTGATTCAGAAATAAAATTAAAGATTTTTGATAAAACTGTAACATATATGTTTCGTTTCAATTGTTTTAGAGCGAAAATTAACCAAATTTTACCAAAAAGGAAAAGCTTTGAAACGTTTACTAAACGAAAACGCATCAATTTCACGAAGACTAAAGCCTTTTGTTACGTTTGACCAATACTGTTACATTTATCTAGTTATTATCTATTAATATTTGTCTTTGATACAATTTTCGATTGGACATTTACACAGAAACTATATTTGAAACATTTATTTCCACCACTTCCGTAGCTGATCCACCGTGATAGATTCATCAAAATTTGTTGCAAACATAAATCGTGCGAATTGTTTGATTCTTACAACAGAGAAAAGTGTCAACTAAATGCATCTGCATAAACATGACTGTGTAGAACGTGTAGATCAATTAATTTAAAGAGAATAGATTACATGACAAACATTACATGAATGAAAACCTTATTTACGAAAGATCAGATCCGAAATAGACTTCCAGTAAATGAGTATCCCGAACCCCACAAGTGCATTTGAAAGCTTAGCTGAACTTTTGGAAATAGAGAAGGGAATGGGTTTAAACAACAATTTTCAAAATATCTTGAATACTGGATGTGACAAAATTGTATAGTGCCAAAAAATTTTTTTTTAATGTTCTTAAATAAAGCCCACGAAAGCGAAAGTGGTACAATTTTTATATGTTGGTGGAACAAAATTTGGTCACCCAAAATTTATAGCAACTTGTTTTTAGTTTTAATTATACAATTTTATGCAAGTTAGCATTTTATAATACTGTAATGTCAGATTTCACATTAATACCATTATCCGATAAATTTGGCTTTAACAAACGAGTGATCATAGAAAAGATTGTTCATTTTTTCTTATTAATGAGTGGAACCCTAAAAAGTGACAAAATAACTATTTTTGTCAACTAAAACGTTATTGTAAGAATAGATGGACATATGCCCTAGCAGAACTTTTCATTGCCAACATTCCTTTGGTTTACCTTTGCCAATTTAACCATTGTGAGGTATTAAAACTACCTTTTTTTTAAAAACCACTTCGCTAAAGGTAATGCATAACGCAATAATGAACCTTTTATAAAAATCGAAAAAACCCTGTTTTCGAGTAGTACACATACAAAAAAAACTTCTATACAATTAAAAGAATTTGCTAGAACCTTGTATATAAGCTTTCTACTAGGCTAATGGGGGAGCGGGGTGACCGAGAGGCAAAAGGAACTAGTCTAACATACTACTTTAAAACATAGCTGGTACGATTTACGCTGCTCCTCCGTCTCTATAAGTCGATATTGGTACAAAGTAAATACTTAAGCAACAAAATTATTGTGCCAAAATTGATGGCGTGTTTCCTCTTCTTAAACTTTGAATATTTATGTAGATGTTACAAGCATTCAAAAGCCAATTCCTTACACCCTTCCTGAGTAACGAGCTCTTAAATTATAATTCCCAATCAATTCGTATATGTGAAATATAATATCATTTTAGCTTGTTGAAAATCCGTAGGCGGCTTATACTAAAGCGATATCAGTGATTATATTTTTTAATAGAAATCTCTTTATCAGTAGATGGTCCAGCAATACTTTTTTCCAAATATTAATTAATTTCTTTCTTGTTTAAAATGTCGTTGCAAAATCGTTATTTTTAAAAGATTGAAGTAAGCTAACTAGCGACAAGATGTTTTATTAATGAACAATCAGCTGATTTTATTAAAACACTATAATGCAAACCTTTGCGTATTAACCGAACAGATGTTATACGGTTTGCGTGCGAAGATCTCCTGTAGTATACAGTACACTACTGTATACTACTCTCTCTTTATACTACAGTATAAGGAGTATAGATTGCTTGCTCAAAGCCATCAACACATTCCCGCTAGAAGTCATCAGGCGTTAAAACACAGATATCTTCACGGTAAGACCATCCAGAAGATTTATTCGACACACCATAACGTCTGAGTTACGGACAATAAGAACGTTTCAACAGATTTAGCCAAAGTTAACCTTAAGAGTACTTTGCCGTGCGCAACAATCAATGGACAATGACGGGGCGTGAGGTAGTGTTTACTTTGGTTCCCGTTAGGGGCGTCGTAACGAACCAGATACGGAAACAATAGTATTAATCAATATGGCGTCCTCCCGAGATTTACTTGTACTTGGTATTACATTCTGTACATTATATTGTCAGATGTTTTGTTACGAATTGTAAATTACTTTTTATCTTTGATCCAACAGAAAATAAAGATTTGACATTCTTGTAGTAAGGATTGCAGTTTGGAAGTAAAATTTAGAACTTGTAGAAAATTTGATCGTCTTGTAAACACGATTATGTTTTTCTTAACAAAACGACATTTACGAATTTAATAAAATTATGAAAAACAACAGAATCAAACATGATCCTTGTAGTACAAATACTGTATTATCTACCATTTTATTATTATTAGGTAGACCATAATATATAAGACCATGTTTTTGGTGTATTTCCAGTAAGAAGGTATTGTTTCTTCTCAACACTAATTTATTACTCGATATACAGGGTATCACTTAAGTCTGGAAACGGTTTAAGGAAAATTTGAAAGTAGATGTGATTGAGGAACCTACTCTATGTAAAAATACTATTTTATTAAGATTTCAAAAAAATTTTCCGCCATTTTGAATGTAACTTTGTTTTTTTAAATAGGAAGGTGATCATATTGTGATATCATTTCGATGTAGAAGTTCAAGAAAAAACCAA
This sequence comes from Philaenus spumarius, assembly GCA_018207615.1. NCBI lineage: Eukaryota > Metazoa > Arthropoda > Insecta > Hemiptera > Aphrophoridae > Philaenus > Philaenus spumarius. The sequence continues at coordinate 51,425 of JAGFPH010001398.1, forward strand.
CGATGAAATTTGCACATCCATATCTTTAACAGATTAAAAATGGCGGCCAAAAAACATGGAAATCATGTTTTCCGATTTTGCCCCATTTTGCTGTACTATATTTGTTTTAATATCAATTATAATTCTTTTTGGACTCAAAATTAAATAAGCTTTCAAACGATATACCACACAACGATATTTGGTTGAACTATTCGAAATCAATTTTGAAAAAATCAAAAACGCTGTAACTCAAACATTTTAAATACTCCCAAATATCGTTGGGTGGCATATCGTTTGAAAGCTTATTTAATTCTAAATCTAAAAAGAATAATAATTATCATTAAAATATAGTACAGCAAAATGGGGCAAAACGGAAAACACGATTTCGTTGTTTTTTGGCCGCCATTTTTAATCGGTTAAAGATATGGAAGTGCAAATTTCACCGTTGGTGTTCTCTTGAAATTCTACATCGAAATGATGTATCACATGACCAACTTTCCATTTAAAAAACAAAATTACATTCAAGATGGCGGATCCAAGATGGCAGATAACTTTTTTTAAATCTTAATAAAATAGTATTTCTACATTGAGTAGGTTCCTCAATCACATCTACCTTAAAATTTTCCTTATATACGAAATATTAAACCGTTTCCATTGTCACCCTGTATACCCTTATTTTAAGACTAGAAAGATCTACAGACCTTATCATAAAAAAATTCTTAAAAACGTGAATTACATATTTTGTTATTTTTTATATAGTTAATCCTGTAAAACAATAGTTTTTACTAGTCTTTTTGAAATGTTCGACTTTATTTATAAGTAAAAACTATTAAGATAAATTTACTTTCTTCTTCAGCGATTACTACCTAAACATTAACAGTTTTTTTATACACTATTTTTGAAAGTTTTATAGTATTTCTTTTAGTTTCTCAAAAAGTGTCCCCATTTCAAACTTTTTTTGTCTGATTGTGCCTATTAACAAACTGTAGCAGAATTTCTATTTTTATATATTTATTATCTATCAGTCTGCAAGTAATTATCGTGACCATAAAATAATGATACATTTAGAGAGAGCTTCATTTTGTTTGTTATTAAACCTGCATTTTTGCCTTGTTGGTGCCATGTTGGTTTTTCAGGAACTTTTAAAATTCATAAATATGAATATTTATAGTGAAAACTCCGATCATAGCCACTGCATTGTGACAAACCATTAAAAAATAACAATACAAATAATAAAGTAAATGTGGGCGGTCATGGGACCTCCGGCAGGAACGAAGTTCATCACGCCTTTTCTTCAATTCTTTTTTTACCAGCCTTAACGGCAACATACACACACAATTTTAATCAATTGCGGTTTATTATTAGTTTGTTTTTTATACAAATATTTACTGTTTCCATACGTTTAATGTTATTAAAATAAAGGTGTAGAATTAATTAACATCAAAGCTAAGATGGTAAACACAGTTAAATGTCCATTCATTGTAAATACTTTCAATAAACATAAAATGTTGGTTCAACCGTCTAGGCCTAACTTAAAATGATTGCGTGCATATGTTTAATTTATTTTACCTGTCTTAACAGCAACATACATACAACAATTTTAGTGTATATATAAAGGTTATAAATACCTTTATTCATTCCGTTGAACCATCCAATGTATTTATCCGTGCGGGTAACTAGTTTCGACGGTTATACCGTCATCGTCAGATCCTAGACACCGTTGTTGGAAAGAAGTTGTTCAGCCATTCTGAGGCGTCGTCTTATTATCAGTCTCATATTGTTGTTTAAAAGAATAATTTAATTAAAATTTATTAAAACAATAAAAATGTATTAAAACAATAACACAACTACACGGTACACATATATACTTAAAACACATAAACAGGCCGGTAACGAATGTTCGCTGCTTTTTGAACCAATGTTTGGTATTGGCGCAACAAGAGTGGATGAGCCGAGCTGTCACTGATAACTGACTAAACATTGAACGGGTCGTGTCTCTTAATCCCTTCCCTTAGTTTGATTACAGTATTAAGGGTCTGCTCCAGTAAACGAGAAAGCAACCGGAAATGCAAGCGCCTCTCACTATATCCCTATCTAAACAGTGCGATTTCTTGCGCTGACATTGCCTCATTTCAAACCATTTTATAAGTCTATCTTTTGTAATTGAGTGTTGAAAAAAACCCTGAATATTCTTTATAAAATTTCGGATCCGGCTTGCAAATTATTTTTCATTATTATTTTTTTATTGTGTTAGGAAAAAAATTCAAACTTTGTACTCACAAAATGTCAATTACATAAAACTTTTTTTTTAAATGTAAATTGAAAGACGGATGCGTACCGTGACTGTGCTTAAAATGAGATCTTCCAAACAATGGGATAAAAATCCAAGATGGCCGCCACTACAGCAGACCCTTAAACAGTGCATTCGAGCAATAATTTATTTTGTCGTTTAACAAGAGGTGGTGTTTGTTTTGTATTGCGTCGTATATCTCAAACTCTTCGAGTGACGATAGTAAAAGGCCCTTTTTACAAATGTGGAATATTTGTAGGTTGTCGTCTATGGAGGTGTATTTGTGATCGTGTTCAATTAGGTGTTGGGCAAAATTTGACTTTGGTTTGGCTATTGTAGGTCGGGGTAGGTGTTCTTTGAATCGTGTGTCAAACGATCGTCCTGTCTGGCCGACGTAGAATTTTTCGCAGTCGGTACAGGTGATCTTATATGCACCGGATAGATTCATTTTGTTCATGTGAGAGCTATTTTTGGGGTCAGAGAATTAGCTAGTTTATTGGATGTTCTGTAAGAAAGAACGATGTTGTGTTTTGTAAGTTCTTTCTTGAGTCGAAACTCGAGTCATTGTTCGACGGAATGAATTATGGTATTTATAACCTTTATATATTACATTAAGTATACAATCCAGGAGGCTAAACCCACATTATGTCTAATAATTTTAGGTTAGGCCTAGACTAAAAATGACTTACTGGGCCTAACCTAAAATTTCAGCGCTTGACGATAATATCTGAATTACGCCGGACGGAACCGATCGTCTCTTAATTTAAACTGATGAACCAAAACACATGTTTCTTGAATGTATTTACATTCATTGCCATAGCAACCAATTTGGTAACGCGTTTTTCGTTACTCCTATTTTATATTTGTCATTGCCATAGGAACCAATTAATAACACTTTTTTCGTTACGCATTACATTTTATATTTGTTAACTCCTACCTCAAGCAGTGTTAAGGAACTTCGTTCCAATAAAGTTTGTTTACCACAAAAACCATGTTTTATGTTTTAAAAAATTTTATTTAAATCGTATTCACAAGTAGGCCTGCTGTTATGAAAAATAGGAATATTTATAATAAAAACTAGCCCTTGCTTGAACAACTATACGATCGTTGCAAATCGACTTTATTGCCATTTAAATATAAATCAAACATATATTATTTAGTCGTAAAACCGCAGGAATCTGTTTTTATCACTTAAAACGCCGACATTTTAACGACCTATACGATCGTGTTCATCCAGTTACAACGACATAATAAATACACTTTACTGTTAACCGGAAACGACCGATTCTGTACGAGTCCGTACGAATGAATGAAACTTCGTAGTATACGTGTTGGTGTTACTAATCCCGCGGGCTTACCGTTAGCGCAGGTTTCCCGATACGGGGTTCGGAATTAGTCACTATTGCAAATGTTGCATATATTTGTGCCGGGGTCGGGGATGTCACGTGGTTACAATACGTGGAAGTAACCTGTTAACCTGACGCGGGAGGGGGGCTCCTGAACGTCTAGACTTTAGACCGGTATTGGAGGTATCGACGCGGGCAGTCTGCGCGTTTGATGGAAGGAATGCGATTCCATACAATATTAATTGACAAATGATGTACTAATCATTTCTGTATCCATGTCCGTGACATCTCGGAAAAAGTTTTAAGGTTCGGCTGCATTTTCGCCATATTGAAACTTTTTACGGTAAGACCAATGTAAAACTAAACTCCGTTCAAGTTCGGAAGAGTTGAACTATACTCGGTCGACTGTCCGTAATGAACTCTACCAGCTGAATCCGAATCTAATTAGATTGTGTTTGGTATCAATTTTTCTTATTTTTGTAGGTGGATTTAAAAAAATATTACAATAAATATTTTGGCAAATTAAAAAAGTAATTGCACTGTATACCTGGTGACTAGTTACCAGGTAACTAATGAACCAAACTGGCAGGTTGGAGGAATTTGCTACAATCTGTCGACTCAGGTAGCAGTGTTAAATCGAAATTAAACGTAGTGAAAGTAAAATAAAGAGATGTACAAAAACCAATGTCGGCACCTATATACATATATGAATACCTATATACAAAATCCTTAAACCCCTCCTACTTAATCCACTACCCCAAGTTAAAAAATTTGGTATTGGTACATATGACTTATGATGCTCCAAATTCAAATTTAAAATCCACGGAATTTCTTTGGTGATAAAATCAAAATCCTAAATACGATATATACAATCTGAACATGACTAAATTATATATTAAAATAATATACGTACATATTACTCGTGAGGCGAGTGATGAAACTGTCTTGGGGATGCGCAGTGGCAAAGAGAAGGTTTGCGCATGCGCAGGACAACTGCTAGGGGAACCACCTTAGTTGGTTTATGTCTCCCCTCTTCTACCTCCCCTCCTACGCGCATCGAGAGTTTCATCACTCACCTCACGGCCTGTACATACGATCATAAAGGCCATATTAACTAGATAACTAATCTTGTGTTGTTTTATTTGTTGTAGGTAAACAGATGTCGATTAACATTTCTCTTAAGTTCAAGTAAGTTTAGTTTGTAGTTGCACGAACAGAAAAAAAAAAATTAAACACTTAAAAGAAGTAAAATATGTAAATAATTTTAGAATTATAAATACATGAACGTATCACTTATCCAGTTATATAACCTACCTAACCTTACAGGTCAAGCTTTCATTCAAACGTTGTTTTCCTTAAGTTGACATTTCTGTGGTTTTTGGAGTGGTGACACATAAATTGTCATTCTAAGAGAACAGCTTGCAGGAATGCAAATGTTACCAGCTATTCTATAGATTTTTTTATTTATTTATATTTAGGAATATTTATGTGCGTAAGTGCCTTGGAGCCAAATTAATAAAGTACAGTACCTTTGTTTATGAGTAAGTACCTCTTTTTTCCTTCTTTTAACGCTTTTGAAATGCCTATCCCATCATTATAATGTTATTATTTCTACATTAATAAAATGTATCAACTGTATCTTCATAGTCAATCTAAATTTAAATTAAAGTTGTTCGTCTTCAAAAGAACACCGAAATTAAGAAAATTCATCCAGTATTTTTACAAAATATCGCTTTTAAAAACAGCTTATCAATTTGCCCAAAGTACAACGTTTATATTATTTTACCTACAAAAAATTTTCACTTATATATATTTTTTTATACTATTCCTTATTACAAAAAAAAATAGTTTAACCTTTGTTTACTATCAATAAGAACGCAGTTTTCATTACAGAATCACCTTATGTCTGCGCCATGGATCCATTTCTCCATTATAAGGATACAGATCTAATGTAAATTACGTCAAAACATGCCAATGTTTTATATTCAATTAAAAATATTACTATTGACAATGCCAACATTACAGAAAATAAAACAGAAAAATTCGTTCGCCAAAATTTCCGTAATGCCAACCGACCCGGCAGTATTAACAAGTCATCAACACTTCATAAACTCAATGAAATTGAAATAAAAATCTAACCAATAACAACAACCATCAATGTAATACATGACACACTTGTATTACTGTACTTATTTTGCATGGGTTTTCACAAGCTTATGTTAATTTTTTTAAGTATCTCTATCCTGAACATTTCCCCCGAAATTGTATCCGAAATAATAATATGTACTTTCAAAAATATAGAGGCAACAGGTTTCTGAGTAAAATTTTCGTGATTATCTTGATGATTCACACCACACATTTATAAAAAAATTATTTCATTTTCATAAATTAAGTCCGTTCAAATGATACCCCACACTTATTTTCAACTCCTATTGTTTTAGCTAATGGTTGGAGGGATCAAATAACCTAAAACATAAAAGTTACAGTTGCCTCCGTATGACAACTTTAAACGGATGCGATAGTAAGGGACTGATTTTTCAGTTTTCAAACTGTGCCTTAACTATTTCTACCTTTTTAGTCGTACTTTGCCCATTAACGAGAATTCGATCGAAATTTTCCATCTCTCTATGTATCAGTTAGAAATAATCCGTTTTGGGAGTTCAGAAACGATAAACTAGGTAGACATTTTTCAAAAGTCGAACTATGATAACTACTGCAAAAGGTCTTTTTCAAAATTTAAAATCTGTTGACATACCGATCGTACGCAATTATCAACTTGACTGTTTGTCAATGAAAATTTAACTTTATTTATCACCGCTAAGTTCGTCAATATGTTATCGTGCAAGTAATCGACTGTATCGATTATTGGATCACGTCCGATACGATCAGTTAAGCTTTTGGCGATTGAATTCCTCGAAGGGAGTGTTCTTCTCGTGACTCCCGACTTCTGCTTCTGCGCATTACGATGATTGGATTTCGTTGCTAGACGTTCACGACCAGAGTCTTTGGTAAATGATTGTTTTGCCCCTCCTTACCATGTAACGCGCAAGGTGCATTATGTTCGATTCAATTCACCGGTTCTGAAAACTTGCTTCATTCATACTTGTACACAAAATATTACAGGAGAAATCAGCCATGATCAATTATTACAAATAATCGAAACATTTCATTATTAAATGATTGAAACACGTGTCGTCTATAAATAATTGAAGACAATTTCTCATAGTAATGGCATCTAACCGGTTGTTATTGCACCCCGATAGTGATAGGCTTTGGCATATTTTACTGATAGCTCAATCCCTTTTTGTAAAATAATTTATAGTAAAGCGTCTTTAAATTATTATTACTTTTTGAATGATGAGAACTATAAACTTTATAGTTAAAACGCCAGCTGATCAACATGTATTTTTGTTAATATTTGCATCTCCTCTTATTTATTCACTATTAACTACTTACTTTGTTTAAGTGTAGGCCTATATGTTGATTGAGGATTCTTCTTTACAAGAAGCATATTATAAAAAGTGTTACTTAAATATCTATTAAATGACTACAGGAAATTACAAATTGGTTGATACATTAATTTGCAGTTCGTTTAAAAAACAATTAAAAACTAAAGTTTTAGCACGTTATTGAACGCTGTACCGTTGGCATTAGAACTAAAAGTCCAATAAAGTGACGATCAAATTTATTATTGGCGATCTCTCTTATGAAAATAGCATTATTTCAACGCGAGTCAGAAAATAACTTGAGTGTGAGCTGATATTTTTCATCGAAAACATTGTCGAAAATTAATGCATATTGCTATTAAAACTTTAAGCCAAATAAACACAAAATTAAAACTTATATCATCTATGACTAATAATAATTAAAAATACGAGTAAAACTAGTACAAATATTAAAATTAGTTTAACATTTTATTTTTTAAAAATAAAAAAAATACCATAAACTTAAAACTAATGAATAGCTATAAAATTATGTTTTACTGTTTTTAGTTATACTTCACTTTTGTGTATACCAAATCTTATTGTTAAAATAACTCGAAACCCTTTAATTGAAAGAAAATGTACAGAAATTTTTTTTTCCTTTTTAATAAAAACAAAACTTGCTGCTTAAAAGATAACTCAGATATATCTAGACATGCCACAATTCTAAAACAAAAAACGAAATTTAAAATGGCAGGATTTCAATTTAAAATTGCACGAAAATCGTCCATCTTTCAAAAACTGAAAACAAGAGCAATTAATAATAGTTGAAAAACTATAACACACACGAAAAAAACTTATACCCTTAAAGTCTGGGCATAGTTAAGCAAGAACGTAACTTCTAACTGAAATCAAAATCAGTCGAGGTGTTCCTGCGATTTACCGGTCACTTAGACATTTTATCTCGTTATAATACTTTATAATTTCCACATAACATCATACAAATGTAGGATACGAAAGCCGGCATGAATTCCTACAGCTTCCGCAGGAAGACGGCCAGTTTACAGGTCGGTTCTGCGGTGAACACCGTTATACCGTCTCTCAAACCGCAGAGGGAATTCCTCTCGGAAACATCCTTAATGCCTTGAGCCAACTGGTAAATATTTCGGCACGGGGTCTCGATGGGTCAAGCAATTAATAAGTCCAGCAGTATTAAACTGATTAAAATATTGTAAACGGGAAATACGTGACGCAATTGAGCTTGGTATTTGTGAAGGAATGTACGCCATTTTGTAATACCAGTTGGCTCTTCGTTTCTACGGATTCTTTCTATAAATTAAAATCTTAGAATTATCTAGAGGTCAATATCACACTGTGCTAGACTTCGTCACAACAATGGCATGCTAAAAATATTCATAGCAGTACCTATCCTAATATTTTTTGTCAGAGGTATGGGGTACATTTTACAATACGCCTCCACGCCATGTTACGGAAGACAAGTGGTTTAAAATTTACAATACGCCTCCAAGCCATATTGAGGCAGAGATGCCATCCTTGATGTACACAAACACTCAGGGTCGTATTGGCAAGATCTGATCCGTTATATTGTTTGTTACACATGTTTACAAACAACATTCAATTTAAACACTATACAACACAAATTAAATACCGTAACAAATGAGTTTTTAATGCAAGTAATACATTTGGAAAACCATTATATTACATATCTTACTCAGTAAGTTGATGTTACAACGTTGACAAATCTGCAAGTTTACATTCGGTGCTAATGTAAATGGAACAATTTTATATTTAAAAAGAGAGCGTTATGCTAACTTCTCACAAATACGAGATTTTCGTACATTCAAACGATATCTAATACGAAGCCTAAACTAACTTAAACTTTACTTTTCGCGATGAATACTCATTTTTGTATCATGTAAACTTGTTACAAATATATTCAAGCTAAAAATAAAATTAATTGCAATTCATTGTATATAAAATACCGAGCTTTTTTTACATTTGGCATAGCTGTATTCACTCTTTAATTTTGTAAGAGTTTCTTTAATTTGAATGCTGTATTTTTAAGATTCTTACTAAAGTCAGCTTCCCGTTTAGACTCGCAGTTTAACGTAAAGACAGTGAGATTGTGTTCAGGTTGGCAATAGTCGAAAAAGCAATTCATTGTAACTGCTTTGGTGCCAATGGATTGTACATTCGTTTTCTGCAAAATGAATAAACTCGACCGTCAACAGTACAAGGGGTATCACGAAAAATGAAAACATTTTAATATTGGGAAATTGAAAGAGACCGATGAAGATCGAGATAACCAAATCAAGTTATAGCTTGATTATTGTGACTCGTGCGTCACTGAAGATGGCGACTTTGTCGTTGAAACGCGTTTGACTTATTAAACATATTAGATGTGAGATTCTGTGTTTAAATTTGATTCTACCAAATAAAAGGTACGAGTTTAAACTCAACGCGAGTACCACGTGCTGATGATTTCCACACCGTCGGCGTTAAATGTTAATTTATATGTGTTCAATTTACATTGTAGTGGCTTTTGTATATATGTAATTATGTGTAGTGGTTTAATATTAATGTTTATAACAACGTTCCGAGTGCGCGAACCGCAACATTTGACAATGACTGAATAAATAGTTGAAACGGCCGTCATGGTATAAGATTGACGAAAACACAAGGATTGTACAGCTTCCAAGAAAAGGTAATTCTAAATAAAAGGTGTTTAAATAAAAGGTGTATGTTAATATATAAGTGCAGTTTTCACGTTATTTATTACCACTTCAAATTACATATTTACTGTTATCAGATTTAATTATGCATGGCTTAACTTAAAACAGAAAACTGCTTCAAAAAATATTTGACTTTTTGCTTCTTCTTTTATTGAAAAGTTAAAAACTGCTGGAGTTAATAATATGTTCGTAACATTTAACACGCCAGTTAAAACGGAGAGGTCTTGCATCGGCGTCTTTCCCAGAACTAGCCATAACGCCAGGTACTAGGAGTTTTTCTCCAATTAGCTATGTAAACGTAATGTTATGTCGGTTTACAGTTAAACCTTGCCACGGTTGAGCTGCGCTCTCATCGGCTTTACACGCTTCTTCCATAATTTCATTACGCCACGATACCCACCGTAACACCATGCAACTCAACAACCGACTAGTTAATATTAATGAAACAGTGCGATTGTGGATTTGTTAAGCAGCTGGTCTTTTGTGGCGCAAATCACACTAAATAACTTTTAGGAAAATCAGCTGATAAAATAGAAGCTCGACAACAATGATGAGAATTGAATTTTCATATTTTCAACTTCTGAGACCTCTAGCGCAATATCCAACCCTCTGGAATATCCAACGCAATAATTCCAATTACAAAAAAACTAAAATAATTAGGAAATGTCCTCAGGTTTCTAATAATGTGATTATTGTTGAAATTAGTCAAAATACAAATGAAAACTCCTTATTCATACGTTAAAAAAACAAAACAATTGTGTCACTTTTGGTTATTTACTTCATTTTCTTGTGCTTTCTAGCGCTGCATCAGCTGATGTAGACAACCTCAATTTTACAACAATGATTATATAATATGTAAATAGGCCTATACGATTTAGAACAAATTTGTAATACAAAAGTTAAAGTTAAAACATTTCTTTTTCAATGGCTTTTGTTTCATTGAGATTAAACGATGATTTTTACTGGGTGAAAAATGTAAAACAAGTAGTCCGCCATTTTCGCCACGCGCTCAGACCACTTAAAATGAGTGGTCTGCCACTTTGAGGGTTTCAACAGAACTCTCAAACGTAATTATTTTAATTTTCTAAGTATTGGTTACTTTATGCCTATCTTTTAACACAAATAATTAACAAATTTACTTGCAGATATAAAAGAATGTGAATATTATAATTTCTAAAATAGAAAAACATCACTATATGTATAATCAAACCTACACTACTATTAATTCTGAGAAGATAGGCTATTTAAAGCATTAAAGTATAATGCATTAACTGCAGACTTTAAAAAACAAGCAAAATGTAATGGAATTAAGGTTAGGCCTATAGACGTCTAAGTAATTAAAATGTCTAACCGCTCGTTAAAGTCACTTCGGAATTAACAAAAATTTCTCAACAGTCTATTCACCTGCGTTAATTAATTTTATTTGGTTACGAAAGCAAAACAAAACTGTTATCGAGTAACAATATGTTACGGCTTTAACAGGTTACTTCAGGAACATAATACAATCCGTCTACTTTAACTAGAGAAACCCGCTAGATTCTCTCAACTTTCATTTTCCGTATCACTAAACTTTCCTGCAATGAACTATTCGACGTCACTAAATCAAAACTAAGACACTACGGCCGATAGACCTTTCCATTATGAGTAAAGCTCATCTTCAGTAAGGAATAACTCAGCATTGATCTATGTTCGGAATCCCATCGTGGGAACTACTTGTTCCTCCACGCCCACTTTACAGTAGTGATCGTTCTGAAGTCTGCAAGCGCAAGACATCGGCTTTGACAGATTTACTACTTCCGCACTTACGCTTTATCTTTATAACAAGTAGATTATATATATAAGAATGGAGTTCACAGGTAATTAACTTCTTTTGTTAAGTATTGGTCCTGAATTTTGTAGAAATTATTTTCATTGAAAAATGAATGAGTAAATGTAGTAATAAAAGTAAAAATAAAAATACAGAACACAATTCCCACAAAAATACGTTTATTGGTCAAACGCGTTCCAACGACAAAGTCGTCATCTTCAGTGACGCATGAGCCACAACTAAATTATCACATTTTAATTTAGCGAGTTATAATTTAGTTGTAGCTCACGTGTCACTGAAGATGACGACTTTGTCGTTGAAACGCGTTTGACAAATTATGTTCTGTATTTTTATTTTTACTTTTAGAAATAACATTTCTCAACAGTCAAGCTCGATTATATTTATGAGTAAATGTAATGCTTGTATTTTTAACTTCCCGCTATCAATAAAGGGAAATTATTGATTTCGGTCCGATTTTCGAAAGTCGAGTTTTCATTAAATCTCCACGTTTTGAGGTCCCAGGAAGCCATTCTGACTATTCCCGCCGAGATGTCCGATCGCGTGTGTGTGTGTGTGTGTGTGTGAGGGTGTGTGTCCATCCACTGTATGTGTGTAAATAAATTTTTGTCGTACAGTTTCTCAAAAACGAATCAACCAATTGAATTCTACGACATGTCATTCGAAAGGGTGTATCAAAACTTAGATCTGATTAGATTTGAGAGTTAATCCATCGAGCCAATCCGAAGAAATTTAAAAAAATAACCTAAATTTATTTTGAATTTTTATGTTTTTTAAAAATAACTTAAAAGCGTGCGAAAAAATTATACCAAAACCACGTATAAATTTGTTGTGCTTAAAAAACTGCGTCGACTGCTTTTTTGAAAATGAAAATCGGACGACGCATTCAAAAGTTATCATTGTTTAAAAATTCACAAATTTTAGTTTTTTGGTATTTTTTTAACATATCTTCCAGATTTCTCAACCAATCAATATAAACCTGTACATTTTCTTTTTGTGCTTTAAAAACTGCGTAGAATGTTTTTTTTTTTTAATGAACAACCAGATGCGCCCGTGCTATCGGACTAAATGCGACAAAGTAAAGTAATTGTTATAAATGATTTTATTAAACGTACAATATCCAACAATCGTGAGTAGGCTAATTATTCATAAGTCTATGTTTCTTTGTATTGTATAAATCAAACATGTTACACAATAGATCAAATTGAGCTGGGTGGCGGAAATATCGAACTTTCAGCGATTCTTATTTACCTTTGAGGCTTTTGATCCCAGATACCTTATGCACAGATGTCGCATGCTAGCAAACTTAGTTTCAATCATAAGACCAAAAGATAGCGCTACTGGTAAGAGCACTAGATGAACTAACACTATGACAACTCCCCTTCTAAAGTTTAAAGAGAGAGAGAGAGAAAGTTATAAACATTTGCTGTCTCTGTATTTTACTATCGCCTGAGGCCTAGCGAACACATAGGATAGGAGCATTACCTACAGTTTTTCTTTCGAAAGCTTTTAGAACTCTGATCCTTTCCTTCTCCTGGCCGCAAAGTCGACATTGCGTGACAAATCTAATCAGATTCCTAACTTAATGTTTAATGTCAATAAATTTGATTGCAAACAGAATGGCGGCTGTTTGAAAATTTCACAAAATAATTACTCAAAAACTAAAAATGTCAAGACACCTTTTGAAGTGATAACTTCTATTGGCCCGGTGGGCACTTTCGACTTGGCTATGTTTTCGAAATCTCGCGTCACGCCA
>JAGFPH010001398.1:64895-85658 GCA_018207615.1 Philaenus spumarius
ATAACTTTTATAATTAAATTATTTTGTGAGACACCACCTATATTCCTAAGTAGCTCTTAAATAATTCACAAGCCTTTGCCAATTCTGCCCACTAAAATAAAAAGCAACTTCTACTCTGATATCCTCTTCTACTTTTCAAATCTTCAAATCCTGATTTAATAAATGAACGTTTTATGATTGTCAACTCTTAAATTAACCTTTTAGTTTTAAATGATTAAAAGCCTACAAAGAATAGTTCATGTTCAATAAAACACTACACCTTAAACCAACTGTATTATAATTTTCCCTTTCAAGGCTGTAGTTTTTAAAATATATACATTAAGTAGGTTTTGTTTTTCTTAAATTATACAATTAATTGAAATAAATATAGATTAATAATTGATTGGAGAAACACCACCGTGGTTTGATTTGAAACTTATTTTTTCGACATTTAGCCCAAACCCAGCAGACGACAGCTGACATTTCACTAAATCGATATCAAACAAAATTACGTCGTTGTCTTAGTTGAATGACGGGTAAGTCGAAGCCTAAGTTATACGACAAGTTATACTTTTTACATGAGTTTGAAGTAACGTCTCCTCCCTTTCCATTTTGCAACAGAGATGCCTAACCTATAAGCTCTAGAAAGCAATCGAAATGTGCGATTATCTATTTATTTCGAATACCAATACATTGTTTGTTATACTTTCCAAACTCACCTTACATTTAATACAAACACTCAACAACACTAATTCGCAGTTTATCGTTAAAACGGTGATATTGTGCTTAGGTTGGTAGCACCAATCTTGTTCCTAAAAATAAGCGTATACTCCAAATTTAAACGATCCCTAGTGGCACAGTATAACAGGAAAACTATTGGATTTATCCCTTGGGTTTACCGCTCAAGCAAAACGTATGAACCTAGGTAGCTTACCGCAAAGGCTCGCTCGACTGCTCGACTACGCTTCGTTGCGAGTTCATCTTGTAATTGCCAGCAAAATATAATCATAACATTAAAATTGATTTATTCAATTACATCAGATAAAACTATGAGTTGGATTGTATACAGTTTCACTTTGTTTTATTTCTTCGGCTAAAATTTAGTCAATTTATAAAACAATTGCTGTAAGGCGTAAAGGTAATTTCAGAGAAGCAACTCAACAATTAGTGACAATACAAGTTTTAAGTTAGTGTGATCTATCAAAGTGTACTTGACAATTAAAATAAGAAGTAGCCCCTATTTCGGCAGTCAGGGCCCCAAGCATTTCAGCCAATGAGACTTATTGTGCACTTCATGGGCTAACGTCCCAGTAGGTCTAGTAACTAAGACAGATAGTTAAGATTTACCGCGATCTCTAAAACATCCCATACCAATCTAGATTTATCTTCCCTGAGGCGTCGGAGTTCACGTGAAGATAGATCTAACAGTAGAGTCTCTGCATTTCTACTACAACCCTGCATAAGACTGGGGCCACAAGGTCCGGTTTCTCGGGTCCCAATAATCGGGATCCCGAAAATCGGGACACATAGACCCGCCAAAACGCACTCCCGCCCTTAGAACACTGCCTATAATATTATTCAGTTCAGGACTTTACACTTAGTAGGAACATACAAACTGGTGTTTTCAAAATAAGAATTTGAAATTGATATATATTTGTATACAGTTCTATTTAGAACTAAATTACAAAACTTTTGTACATTTTCAAAAAAATGTTTACTACTTTTTATGTAGGACTAAAGTTG
Source organism: Philaenus spumarius (assembly GCA_018207615.1). NCBI lineage: Eukaryota > Metazoa > Arthropoda > Insecta > Hemiptera > Aphrophoridae > Philaenus > Philaenus spumarius. Next base: position 66,618 of record JAGFPH010001398.1, read on the forward strand.
AACTTTTTCCTTTCGTTACTGAACATTTTTTGTTTCTTGAGCTAATAACTTTGTAATATAATTAATCATTTTTTTACCGGCACATATGCATTCTTTGCACCTTTCTCTACAAAAAATCTATGGAACACTTTTGGATTGGTTGTAGTTACTCTATTTGGCGAATTTTTGAAAATATACTTGCATCACTAAGCTATTGTACTACGCGCAATCTCGCATGTAGGTTGGGTGAAAACTTTGTTGATAGTAGTAAAGCTACTGGCCTGTTTATTTAAATGTTATAGTAGTGCTATCAATATTTTATATTATGTGTATACACATATTGTTTATACATATGTCAAATTTCATCTAAATCGAATATATGTTTTTAGAGAAAGTAGATTTTTACTGACGATATGTTCAGTAGGCCTATAATTTTCAATTGCCAATATATTTATAATCTCAGTCAATTTATATTTTCTTCTAACAATCATCATCACAATCACTGACACTAAGAATGTCAACAAACAATTCATTTAAAATATCGTCATTTGATGACACTGGTAAAACATTTATAATTCATTTAATGTTGGCAAAAATTAAATAAATTAATAGAAAGAAAGTTACTCATACCGCTTTTATTCCTTGCTTTTAATGGCAGATCATTCCAATTAATGCACAGGTCTTGTCTAATTTCCATCCAACACTTATCACGTACATTCCTATCTGAATAAGCAGTAATACTTTTGTCACACAGTGGTGGGTTTCCATGTACATTTTCTATTAGTTTGTCCATATCAAACATTTTGGTGTTAACAAAACACAACAGGACGCACCCGAACAACAGGACTGTCTGAACGCTCACTCGGAAATACACGTATTTTGGGTTTCCTTCCCGTTTCTCGGCATCCTGCACTGCGGCAGAACCATCCTTTGGAAATCGAGATGTGTGTTTACGACGCACTGTTTGAACGCGCCAGTTTAAAACCATGTGCTGTCGTCATCCCGATTATCGGGACCCGAGAAACCGGACCGTGTGGCCTCAGCCTAACCTGTATTTTACATTTTCTTTGATCGGGCCATGCATGTTCAGTGATGAAGTATAGGACCTTTTCATTTTATTTATACCAAATTATTAAAGCTTGTATTTAGACGTTATTTGACTAACTTATTTACTAGGTAATCTCTGACAAGTTTTTGCCAAACCCTGGTATGTTGTTCTCTAGCCCAAAGAAAGACAATCAGCCTCACTATCCTTGATCTGATAAGGAATACAGGCTTCGGTCTGCAAGAAGGTCCGATTTCCTTCTTGGTCAGGATGTTTACTTTTCGTTACTATATATACCTCATGTCCGGGCACCCATTGCATAAATAAATATGGTCATCCTATGCTTGGGGCTCCATTAATTACACAATAATGAAGCTATTATTAATTGAAATCTTACAAAACTGAATTTTGATTTACTTCTTATCTGTTGATTTGTTTACTTTACTTTTTTGAGGTTATTGTTTGCTTAACCCAATTACAATCTAACAGATGTTGTGCTTTTACATCGCTATTATTATCTGCCAACTAGCTGTTTTTGAAGAATTTTTTATGAATGTTTCTCACTGCAAATCATTAAACTTATATATAAGTAAAAAAAAGTATTTTAAAGTAAAGTAGATTTCGATATGAAAATTGCTTTAAGACGAGTGTATTCATAATCCATTAAATTATGTTTATTTGACAAAAATCAAGCTAATAGTTTTTGACTAGTTCTCTTTCAAAATTTGTCTATGCATTGTGCCTTGAGGATAAGAGGTCACAGCATCGCCCCGCCCCAAAATCTGATAGTGAGCAATAGATTTGTCAATGCATTGTATTAAACAATGCACAAAACTCTACTTTAATATCGGTACTTCTGAGGATGGTGTCGCTTCTAGAGTTTGATCACATCTCATTAGTATTAAATTAGAAAGGAAGTCCAAGAGAACATATCTCAATATAGTTTTGGCGGCTTCTCGGACAGCGGGTCGTTGCCAAGGCGACGTAACGGTACTGCGCACGTGACCACGTGACTCGAAGGGGACTTGCTATACGGACTTGATTCTTCATTAACAAATAACCCGAGACTGCATTACTAACCTATATACCTGTTAATACTGGTTGCTAAACTAGGGCACTCTACTGGTCGGTACAGGAAGTATATTAATATTGTAATTAAGATATACATACTGGACAGCTGATAATGTCCGATATGGAAACAGTGATTGGTTTCTTGGTTTGGTTAAGCAGGATATAGTGAGACGATGGGGAAAGATGTGCATTTAGATTCTGTAGGGAGTGGTTGTAGCGCGTTTCTGAGTAGGTTAAAAAAAAGTGCGAGGGCAATGGGGAGCTATGATCAGTAGTTAATAACACTCGATGTCACTAAACCATCCAATAAACGTTGCACCTTCTACAATAATAATAATAATAAAACGGAAAAGTGAGAGCTAAAAATTATAATACAAACAACGCATTGGCATGTCCAACACTCAATATACCATGGTTTAAATGTTCAATTCATTTATTGTATAGCGGTTGACAAATACGAAATTTGTCTAGGCATAGTCAAACAACGCAATAAAATTTATAAAATAAAACCCCAAAAACAACGAAAGTTTCTCAAAAGTAGATAATATTTGATTGGAAGCAACGTTTAACAATAAAAATGTCATTGAAATTTTATAAAAACTTAAAATAACGTAATATATTAAGAATAAAATATATACAATTTAAATCCTGGTCAGTGTAATATCGATTCCAAATGATTATTTATGGCTGTTGAATTCATCCACGGAGTAGGACTCGGACACCAAAGGTAGACTGTTTTTAAGTTTGATAATCTTCAGTTCTACTCATACAAACTCTGAACGTTCGTTAGATAGAACAATCTCAGCCTGCGAAAGAAGCTTATGCGGTTGATAACGTAACGAAGAGCTGCTCTTCTGACAACGGCAGCTTTATACATTGTTGATGTAGGCGACGACTCCCAAACACAGTATTATTGCACACCTCATAAATAGAAGACATATTTGCATATCCACAAACGTTTGCATCCACTACAATTTTCCTATTTGGGTGTCTGTAACATTACGTTTGGAAATATAAGAGGAAAAGAATATTTTCTAAAAATTTCCAAATATCTGATAAAATATTTTCACAAAATTATGTTTTTAATACTTCTGATATCCCAAGAGGCAGTAGAATAAAACATTTCCTTTTATTGGGGTGCTAAATTTTGACCGCACAAAATTTATAGAAAATATTTTTAGAGACTGTTTTATTGGAATATGATTTGAAGGATCATAAATCGTGCCAAGTAGGCGATCATCACCGATCAGGTTTCTACCTGCAAACCCCCCCTTCCCCTCCCGCAAATATACATTTACCCGTTTCGGAGGAAATCGAAAAATAAAAATTTTCATTTTAAGGTGAAACTATTTTTCAAATGTATTTTTGACTGAAAATTATTATTTGGCGAACAGATATTTCAGGAATTTATACAACAAACGAATTAGAATGAATGAAGACGTGCTATAAACAACTCAAATGCGTTATGATGTAATAGGTTAATTCTAAAAATTATTTTTGACTAATATGATTGTGTTTTGTTGCAGGTATGTTGAACTAATGAAACAAAATAAACTAAGAGAAATCTTCTTACTATTTGTAAGGTAAGCCAATGTAGTTGTTTAAATGGAGTTGAGCTAAAATTTAAGTAATACAACAAACGAGAACTTCTTGAAAGTACAATACGCTTTGTACAATTTGAAGAACTCATACACCCGTTTAACTACAACTTACAGATTAGACAAAATATACCGTCAGATAGTAAACAGTCTAAAATCTATATGCTTAACAGAGTTGGCTAAAACTTTGTACAGTCTATTCTCCTAATCATCCTAACAGTGGGAAAAAATTAATAGCGTGTAGGCCTAAACGGTTGGTACTTATGCCGAGCATTCAAAACCCAAGTCCTTACGACCTTCCTGTGTAAGAAACAGATTTTTTAGTTTTCATTATATAATCCGTCCAAGCGATATCAAATATTTTTTAATTAAAACTTTTTCCAAAAATAAACCATAGTAATGAAGAAATTGTATTAAAAAATGCGTTACGAAATCGGTATAATTTATAAGATAGTCAACTAATAAGAAACAAAGAAACGATTCTTTGCATATTACCGTAAAGCTGTTTCTCAAAAATAATCATTAAAAAAAATAATATAATTGTAAAATGAAATAGGAAATATTTGAAAGGTTTCAGTGTATTTCAGTAAATATGGATAGATAAATATTGCCCTTTAAATCCTATAAAGTTACATATGGTCTGTTTGGCAGGTTACGTCTTTGTTTAGGAGTACGCCATAGACGTGTTGGTTCTTTTTAACCTTTATTATAAGTACGGTTACAGCAAAACTTCATTATATGATTTATACACTTACAGTAATAACAGCTATTATTTTAGCTTTGAGGTAATGTTTAATATTCAAATACATCAATATTACAAATAAAATCGGCACCCAGCCTAACTCCCTACCCCAAGTATAATATTTATCTCGGTTTCTAGTTAACATAAAAAAGACGCGACTAAAAGCGATGGACAGATTTTGACCTAAACTAGGCCTATATAGAGGATATACCAACAACATTAAAAGTGTACACAGCCAAAACACTGTCAAAAATACGGAAATCACAAAACTAGTTTTTGACATTTTGAAGGAGACCATGGGTACTATTTCGTATTATTGTAATTATAGTAATATCAAAACTTGGAAACTTGTCATACGTAATGATGGGAAAGCAAAACTAAAGGGAAAATAAAATGACTATGTGGGACAAAGTCGTGAAAGGGCACCTAAAAGAAAAGGGGAAGAGTCATGACTTCGGACTAATTGGATAGTCAAATAAAAATAAAAGGTTAATAAATCGTGACAGCCGCGGCCTGGGGACATACCTCGTGAACTTTGGCCCGACACTATACATGTGAACCCATGGGACATCCCGTTAGAGATAAACGCTACGAACAATAGAGTTATGTTATACTGTTATGTAACTTGTGCAAAGTAGTGATTGTCGAGTTACACGCATTGGGTGGACCTTTAAGTCTCTTCTGACGTCATGTTGAACACCAGTCTAAGCGTAATGTTGAACATGCACAAATAAAAAAAGTATTTATTGCCGTTTTTGTCTTCATAGTTACATTAAATGAATTAAAACAGGCGAATAGACAAACGGTATGTATACTTATTAAAGGTAAATTTATAATTTCTATTTCCACTTACACATTTCCAAAAGTGTATGCATTAGTTTTGTTACAAATAATTAGAGTACATTTGCAATAAAACGGAAATGTATCTGAATAATTTTCAATATACCTCACAAAACGTTTCTATCCGCGAGTTAATCTCTTTACATTAAACACAATCTATACTAACTGTATATTCGCCTGGAATAATTTACTTAATTTAACTACGATGATAAAGCCTTCAGACGATTCAAAAATTTTGCTTTAACTCTTAAAGTCTGAATGGCTTTGGGTTAAACGTCTTCGTCGTGACCTCTCTTCATTTGTTCGAGTAATGTGTGAAACTGCGCAAGAAATGCTGGTATCATTGCAACAATTTCAAACAACTTCATACAAACACATTCCACGGATTTCATTTAGTTTTATACATTCGGTTTATATGGCTTTTACTTATATCAATCTAAAACATAAAACTGATGTAAATGAAGTAAAGAACTAGTTAATCTTAGAAAGAAACAAAATAACTGGTTGTATTTACAAAAAGTAGTCTGTACGCGTATGTAAAATACTAAGCAAATGTATTCATCTTTATCGTCGACCAAACGTTATGACCTACACCATCGTTAAAGTCTCCAGTCTGCGGTAGTGGAATGAAAGTAATAAATACAAACACTTTTACCCACCATTTTTCATCTAAACGTGATCGTAAATTACAGGTGTTTACTTACTTTTATAATAAATCTCACAAAGAATATTTCTAAATGCAGTACAACTTTAAATTTTTACGTTTGTGTTAGAATAAATAATATCAAATCAATCTCTTTACTATATAAAATAGAACGCCTCTCAGTATGTTAGTTTATAACTTGAGAAACCAATGATTCGATTTACATGCATTTTTTCTAACGTGTAAAAGTAAACTTTTGAGAAGATTTTAGACTAAGTTTGGTAAAAATCGGTTCAATACTCCCCAAGTTTAAACACCATGTGTCTACGTGTGTCATAGGCTAATAAATGTTGAAATTGCTATGTATTTCCTACGTATTTTATTTTCTTTCTCAAAATTACACTGACAAAGTTGTTGAGAAATGTACCTATATTTTATTTGGATATGAAATATTTAATATGATTTCTATGTTCTAAACAAGTGTAGAATCTGTGGTTTTCGGTCTAATGAAACTTGTTAAAACAGTTTAGAAACCAGTGATAGATTATATTAGCTGTGGAATATATTTTAAATCTCTCTGAAGTTGAGCAGCTGTTTGCCAGTCAGGATCGAGACATACATCGTCTGTTATCTTGCGTCTTGTAACTTTTGTTTACGCTTTTTCAAGTAGTATTTATTTTTATTGTACGTTATTATTTTGCAGTTTTGTAAAGCTCTTTTGTGTAAATATTGTTTGAGTAAATAATGTAATGATCTTGTTTTTGTTTTGCTTTATGTTGAGAAATGGCAACTTTTTAAACTATACGTTACCATGGTTATGTACCATTATTTCGCAAAAATGTTATTGTTAAAATACATTTTTGAATAAATATAAATACAATTGACATATTTAATGGAAAACCTATTTTCCAAGCTCTAATCATTTTATGACTACTTTTAAATTCATAAAAAAACATATTGTTTTATTTATTTGACCTAATAAATTCAAAATAGGCCTACTCAATAAAAAAATGTTATTAAACCTCAAGACGATTTTTTTTATTATTTATCATAGTCACATTTAGTGTCTACTAAAGTATTTTAAAAACTCTATATTCTATTATTAGACTATTATTTTTAATTTCATTACAAAACAAAATAATCGATTGATTTTTCTGACCGATTATATTCAAAATAGGCCTACTCAATTTAATCTTTGAATTTTTTCCTTATTCTCTGGTTTATTCCGAACAAAATGATATATAATAAGTTATGTTTACTATTTATACCAATTTTTTGGCGAATTTACAAAAATAATTCTGCAAACAGTAATATTTTAATTGGATCTGGTGGAGCAGCCAAGTGTCAAATAAATAAAGTGCAAAAGGTTAAGAAATCATTCAATAAACCTCATATTAAGGATATAAAAGAAAGAACTATGATGGTGTTTTATTTTAGTCAAAAGTTAATCGAATAGACTCATATTTTTAACATATAGTTTGCATCTAGTTTTCGATCCTTCACCTCCCACTACGGAATGTTCGAAATTCAATTGGAAATCCATTTACATTAAACGCCAAAGAATACGACAAAGTCTATAACTTACGCCGACTAAACACAATTTTTCCGCTCAATCTTCGGTAATGACGTTACTTTCATCTTCCGCCCTAATAAGCAGATACGTGTAATCGGCGCTGAAGGCGAGGCAAACCGACCGCAACTGTTAACGTCAGAGTTTTAATAAAATAATCCGACGAATTCACCGCACCATTTCTAAAGATAATCTGAACAAAAAGTAACTATTTTCCCGCTCATTTGAGTCTATAATTTTAAAAAGTAACTATATAATAAGGTTATTTTGTCGCCGAGAATAAGTACGTGAAATTCCAGTCGATTTTAACATGGCACTTTCCAAATATTAAAAACTACGCATCGCATTTTTTTATTTAATGTATTAAAAAAATTACTTATTTTTATGGATTGTGACTTGGTACGCTGTTTCAAGTACTATTTATTTTAAGAAAATGCATCGTAAGCTTAAAATTTACTATTTAAGAAAGAAATCAATTATAATAAAATTGTACTTAGAAAAGCATTTATATTATAGAAACCCTTTACAAAAACAATTTATTCCCCCGATACTAATTGACTAATTCCAAATTGAAGAAGTTATGTCTTGAAACCAGGTAGGCCAATGGGTTGAAGTATTTAGGCAGAGTTTTGACTACTACATAGCTCCCAAATTATAGTAAAATTCCTAAAAGCATAAGGCCGTGTTCATCGTTAAAAATGTTTCAAAATCGTGTTCAAAACACTGGCAAGATAGACATTTATTTATAAATATTTATTTATGGATGTTGTATAGTTTTATTGTTGTTCTCGTGTTTAAATAATAGGCTATTAGTACATGTCTCTTTATTGTTTTTCTCAACTTTTGAAAAGACGTTTGTTTCAATTCAACTTTCCAAGTATTTTTATTATTTATTTCGGTTTTATTCCCCAGTTATATTTATGATTTATATAGTATTTATCTCAGTTTTGCTTTTCTAAAATGGAAAAGTTTTGTAATTTAACTTACACCTACTCGTCTCTTCGATTTCTTGTTTTAGATTTTTGGCTTTGAAAATAAATATATATTTAAATTAAGATATTGCTGCAGTGTTTAGTTGTTTTTATTATTCTCTGTGAAAAGATTTTGTTTGCCATATCTTGTAATAATTTTAGAAAGTATTCTATGTTACTATTTTACGTGATCGTGTTTATATAAAAAAAATATTTAATTAAGTTTGTATTTACTGCAGCACGAAACCTGTTTTATTTAAATTTTTCTAAAAATATTGTTTAAAAAATATATTATATTTTTTTATTAAAATTGTGAAGATGTATTATTTTGCTAAGCTTATGTGGATGTGGCATAAACATTATTTCTATTTGTATTCTTTTTTATGGGAGTTCAGTTAGAATGTAGTAACTATTTCAGTAAGCTATGGTTCACACTATCGTAGTTTCAAATTTGATTAATTTTTCTATCCGCTCCTCTTCTGAGCGAAAAAGAAGAAATTATTATCAGCTCCTTTTCTGAGCAAAAAGTGAAGTAATACAGGCAATCAGAACGTTTTTAATTTAACTTAAACCTAGGGTTCCGTATCTTCAACCGACCAAGTTTAAAAAAAATTGCATTATAAAACCATTTATTAATAAATCATACACTCGACATTCCCAAGTAACCAATAACCCTTATATCGAAGAAAGAAATTCTGTATTGGTTGTGGGGACGACAGAAAAATAATGACGACTATCAAGAACACTATTAGCGTAAAAGTTGAGGTACGCTGTAGTCTTCTTGTAAAGTATGTAAGAACCAGTGTTTGTTCTACAGTATTTTCTCAGATATAAATGAAGTTGTGTCTTTAGCAACAGTTTAAGAAACACCTTTATCATTTTATTCCCGTTCGTTGACTAAGGCATGCAAATGACCATAAGAATTGTTTTCCCTTTTAATAAATGGAATCCTAAAATAGTTAAATGTACTTACACAAACAAGAAAACCATGTGGCACATTCAGCAAACACTTACCTGTAACACATAGACAAACTATTAGTTTTATGCTCAAATGTTTATAAACATAATTTAAAGAACATAAACACAACATTATACCATTAAAACACAAAATTCATGTTAGCAAATGTATGAAAATATTAAATAAATAATAAAAGATTACAATACAAAAATAGAACCAGAATATTAAAAAAAGACCTCTAGTAGCCTACTTCTTTCTTTACAAACTTTACGCACTTTCATTCCATATAAAGCTAGTACATTTCAAATAATTGTACTAAACAGTCACTAAATACCACCAGACTTACTGTCCTACTCCGGCGTTAAAATCACTATAATTTAGTAAACTCGTAAAACAATACAAGGCTAGTAGAACCGAGTTAACAGGCGATATTAAAGGATAAATATCAACTAACCGAGCATCGGAATGTGCTTTAACTGTAACTACAAACTTTAAATATTTATCTACATAGTTATGGAGTATTTAATGTTGAAACAATACCTCGTCTTATATAATAGCTACGTTGGAGACTATGTGCATCGCATTCATGATTCATAGTACGGTAACCTCAATGATTCAGGATGCTTGGAGAGGAAGTGCAATGCACGTCTAATTCAATATCAAGGCAGACTGGTCGAGGTGTGTTTTGCATAGTTAACATATTATTTTACAATAACCTTAGGCTGAAGAAATTATAATACTGTTACAATGGCGTGAGAACTTTATGAATGACTAGTAGACGAAATCGGATTAGAGGCTTATTTGTATTGTTTTATAGGCAAAGTAGGCTACCTTATTTCGGGCGTTTTTAAAGTCTATGTAGGCTCACACGTTCTACTCGTAAGAGTGTTTTGATCGCAGAAAAAACAGCGTTGGACTATGGATCCCTGCCAATCCAATATGTCTATATCTTAAATCAAATTTGTAAATTTATTCGACCAACTAGTACGAATGTATTCATTGTAGAACAAACAGCAGCGGACTAGATTGGAGCGTTGTGGTAATCCAACTGCTATACTTTAAATTGAATTGTGTGTTATGTTATTTTACAGTTTTATTGTATTTACTTCAACAAACAATTACTGCTATTGAAATTGTATTTACAAATAGTAAAATAGTAAATAAAAATCGACTCTATCCTAATTCGTGTTTTTGACAGTTCGAGGTAAAATTATTTTAATGGTATATAGTCGGAAAAGCATTCAATAAGAACAAAATAAACAATTTATTTTGTTAAATAACAAAACACAAAAAATCATGTTAAAACAATTTTTAATGAACTTTATACTAAAACAATGTACAACTCGATATTTCCACAATTATATTGGCGTTTTTCTACTTCCTCTTCGACAGACGCGCGTTGATCTATTGGTGTAATTTTAGCTAATACAGTAGAGTTACAGGATTCGATTCACGTAAAAGCCTTATAATTTTGAGGCAATGATGTCCAAAAAATATTTACGATTATCAGGAGTTTCCTCTTATTTGCATTTTTTCTAATTAATTTGGATGAACTTAGGGTGCAAGGTTGGAGTAATTTACTTAATTTTAACTGCGTACAGTAGAGTTGTCGTGTTCGATTCTCACACAAGTCTAAAAATGTTCAAGTAATGATGGATCAAAAAGTTTAAACAAAATCTATAATATAAGATCAGATATTTTTGGTTCATTGTGGTAATTAAGAAACGACAAAGAGCAAAATTGAACAAATAGTTTAGAATTTTTTAATTAAATCCAATGAACTTAACAACATTAGCAAGAAGTGTTTTAAATGAGCCTAAAATTACTATTATTCTAGATTAGAAAATACATAGTTATATTTAAGTTAAGATAATTCCAAGAAGTTAATAGAAATACTGGCGATTTTAACGACAGGTTAAGAAAGAACGTTACATAAAAAAAGTGTTACATTTAAATAAATTTACCTCAGTTTATATTGCATGCCTATTTATTATGTAATTACAACCTGCCAGCAATCTTCTAGTTACAACTTTTACAAGCGATTTTTTTATCGAAGTAAAGTAAAAAGGCAGATACCGCCACCGCCGACCATCTGTTGACCATCGTGACCATAATATGACCAGTTTAACACTACTTAAACAACTATGAATAGAAAATATGAACAATTAAGTAGTTACTGAACAACAGTTCGTGCCGGCGACTATCTCTTCTCAGGATTCAATCAAATAAAACATACATTAAACCAGCGTACCCTGTAATCTTCCTGTTTAGCTGTTTAGTTTACCGACATCTTTGACCATATAGAGATGTTGTACAGCAGGTTTCTTCTATACGGGAATCGTCCGCATGACCTTAGTATGACCCTTACAGGCCGAACTCCCACTAACTTATACTTTGACGTAATGTTTTATTTACGGTATAAAAATATTGGTAATAATACGTTTGTGGTAACGTATTAATAAGTATGGACATTAAGAGTGCCCTACCTCCATCATTGTGTATGAATGACTGTAAGAGTTAATGAAAAATCTTCAACAAATGTACCGTTAGCGGTTATTCTCATAATCGTAGTATATTACTCAATTTTAACAAAACTAAATATCATTGTTATAAATATTTTTTTAATATATTAATTTTATAGATTGCCTACTACACTATATTTATTAAATAAAATAATGTATAAAAACAATTTTAAAATAATCATTTAAAATAAAATACATAACTAGTAGGCTTACAAACATAAAAAACAGATTGCAGAATAATAATATAAAATAATGGGGTAAATTTGAAAAATACACAGAACCGAACTTAGTATATTTTTTTTACAGTTTTTAAGTAAATATGAACTGTATTTTACCATAGGCCTACCGATCAACAAACATGAAGACGCAACATATTTCTAGCGCGATAACAGGAATCGAGTTGGCGTTGAAATTAATATAAACCCATAATTTTACAACAGCTGATTGGTTACATCTTTATGTATGCAAGGTTAGTTGATATTTAACGAATTTATTAAATTACGATGATTTTTAAACTGGAGTAGAACAGTGCCTCCGACAGTATTAAATAATTTCAAGGTTGTTACAGAGAACTAAGCCTATTGACCTAGTAATGTACTATGATTGTTTATTGTGATTTGCTGGAATAATCCACTAATTGTTGGAATAATATAGGAAATTAAAAATTGACTAGATGATTATCTAAATAAATAACTTTAAACATTTTTTCAGGTACTAAGCAATTTTTTAACAACAATTTGATCTCTGTGCAAGCATGGATATGGATAGTTTATATTTATCATTTAATATTGCATATTATTTGCGTATTTTATTTTGCTGCATATGTACGTTCACCAAGTTTATTTTAACTTTGGATGTTTTAACGCTGGATTAGACTAATACGCCCGATGGTATGAAAAAACTAACAAAAACTTGATCTTAATCGCATCACAATTTTATATTACATATTCACTACGGTTATTTTATCTTACTGCCATTTTTAACATGTTTATTAAATGTTGGTGATTTTAACGCTAGTAGAAAAAAAAGTATGTCTAACGGCATTGAATGATTATCAAAAACTTACAATCGTAAGTTTACACATATTTCAATATTGAGATAGACCTACACAAATTTAATATTTCATGGTTACTGCGGCTTTTTATCCTACTCCCTGATAAGTTTATTAAACGATGATGATTTTAACGTAGGAGTAGAACAGTTGTTTTTGTTAGTCAGTATTGAGCAATCGATTGAGCAATTGAGCTTAACAAAATATTTATTATTATAGCCTATTATAAGTAATTTGTACTCATGTTAATCTATATAATAACGTCCAAAATATAACAATTATAAACTGAACCGTGGGCTACAATGACTGAATAGGGCTATAATAACAAAAAGTAATTTGAAATCACAATTTAACATTGCAAATTAACAGCGGGTATTTCATTCCACTACCCTTCTAAGTTTATCAAATTCAAATGATGGTTATTTTAACTCTGGGGTAGGACATTTCATTTGGAGATATTGAACGATTGCTTAAGAAAAACTTGATCTTTGAATTCTACGCAAACCTATCTTAGCACTAGCCTATATTCTATAAGATAACATTTAAAATAGTTTGTTGATAATTATTTTTTATTTTTGTAGACGAAATCATTCATAAGTTTTAGCAATATATTTCTCGGATTACGTTTTTAAAAAATATGTTGATTAATTTAAGTGAAAATAAAATAATATAACTGGACTAAAAGAAAGCGTTTTCGTGTCCCTAATATTCTCCACTCCCAATTCACTATCATATTTTATCATTTGCAATGTATAAAAATCCTACAATTTTGTACGAATATAGCTATCATATTACAACTTAGTCACATAGATTAGTAGCCTTTTGTTGCACTAAGCAGCTGTTTTAAATTAATATAAAACTTAGGTATATTCATCTTCTAAAATTGTATTCCTACAATCTGGGAAGGGAGATTACCGCCCTTACAACCTATTACACTAAACGTTCACCATAACAAAATATCTTATTAAATTACACACCAAGTCTCTTGTTGAGCAGACCAGACAATGTACCTAGCTATCGTACATTCTCATCAGAACGTTATTTTTAATGGAGGCCTGAATGAGCTCAATATCCTGTTCTCACCGACATTGAAATATTTTACTAATTGCCAATCCATGCTTTCTATAAAAACTCCATTGAACGTCTATATTTCTATCATAACGGAATCCAAGTCCACCGATGTAATTATTTGGCAAATCCATTAAAATATGTAGGCCAGGTTATTCTTGAATTAATTTGTTAATGAATTGTATGTACGAATACTTAAAGATCTGCATTACCATTTTAAAACAAATTTAATCAAAGCAGGTGAATATATTATCCGTACAGATTTTATTTAATAATTTATTGAAAACAGACTTAAACATGTGAAAAGAAACTAAATTGATTACAAATGTATGATTTAAAATTATTTTCAAATAAAGCACTATTGATTTAATTGTTTAGATACATAAAAAATTCGTATATACATAAAAAATGTGTATCATTGTATCAACTGCAAAACATAGTTTAAATATCACTACTTAACACAAAAATTACACAAATTGATTCCCGTGTTACTATTTTTGTATACACATAGGCTATTTTGCCTCCTATTATATATACTTACGAATGGGTTGCATCGATAAACTCCTAATTTTATTGAATTAAGTACTATTTTCTTGATTTATTTCTAGGTGCAATTTAATTTAGAAATATTTAAAATCCTACTTTCCCGCATTCTTAAGATGAGTTCAATAATAAAGTACACAAAACCAGTGATATAGGCTTAAACCAAATGTTTAAAAAACATTTTAAAAGCAAAATGACTTTAACGCACAGATAAAATGTAGGTTTGAAGTATTTTCTATAAATTTAAATTAGAAATAGATCGTCTGAAATTGCAGCACTTTATTACGATTGGGTTTAACGAAGCTAGTTTCAGTTACAATAAAAATTAATGAAGGGAGTCGAATATCTACAGGTACAGATTCAGCAAAGTGACTTTAACGCGGATAGAATGTGGTTAATGAAGTATTTTATTTAACTGAACATAAATTAGTAATAGTCAGCGAGCACTTGATCGCGTTCAGTTATTCACGTGTAAAACCTGGCCATAACAAAGCTAGTTCTAGTTGAACACTAAATGTTAATGCGACAATACCGAAGTATCTAGGTTAACATTTCCAGTTAACCAAGTTTTTTGCGTTTTTATTTCGCGTTCTTTTATTACTTAACGTTTACCATACCGGAATACGAAACTGTAATTTGCAGAAGTATATTGACCTTGTTGTGTACACTTATCAAGTTGTCCGAGTGGCATTCTTTGAAGTGGGAAGCCGGTACGGTTACGCGACGGGATGACCCAATTCGCCTCCGCAGGTTCGGTACGTTTCGATTCCCACGTCCGGAGTTCTGTAATATTAGTTAGCATCTAAACTGTTGTAGAATAAAACTTAGTAATGCAAAAACAAATATTAAACCGAACTGTTCAAACCGATAAATAAATCAAAAACGTCCCTGCATAGAGGTTTGCATTTTGTTTTGATATTAAACAAAAGTAACTGAGGTATTATCATTTCAAATTAACACTTTTGAAAGATCCAACATAGCCTATTCACTACGGTTGAATATTTGTTTATAAAATGAATTTAGTGAACCCTAAGTTATTTTGAACCGAAACATATATCTCTGAAACAAAACTCTCTGTTATTATGCAGTTTGGAGTGCAGTGAAGTAGACGAGGAAACTAAGGACTCTTGAACGCACCCCCACTCAGCCCTTCATTTACATACACTACAAATTATGATTTAGGAATTAAACCTACAGTGAGTTTTATTGACTTAAAGTCTTTTATTGACTTAAAGTCTTATTTGAATAATTCAAGATGTAATGGCAGGGACGGCGTTTGTATTAAGCTCTTAGGAAGTTTAGTATTGCGTGATGGTAAAGAAATACGTAAAAACAGGTTTTGGAGGAATTACTTTTTGTAAAGAAAGTTCTTGCCTTGTATAGACTAACGGTTTTGTAAGGCTGGACTGTTTCTCTTTACTTTTCATCAGTTTTCAGTCTTACCTGATTCCTCAAAATAGTTTTGTAATGTTTATATCTTTATGTACATGTGTATTGTATTGAAATCTTTAACAAGTCAAAGAGAGCTGTTATTACTTAAGAAAAACCAAATAATAGTAAAGTAATAATAAGTAGTAATACTTCGAGGAAGGAGCGGATTACATTTGACTTATTGAAACAAAACAAAACACAGTTATTAGAATTTCGTCTAGGACTCACTATCTAGTACTATCAAGTAGGCCTACTTTCCTAGAACAAATATTTTAACTGTAGTCAATGTTTTTATTTATCCGTATTTTGTTTTTGTATGCACAGTGGTGTGTTTTTTTGACTCCAGATTTAAGGCAAAATTAGAGTACCTTCATATTAGACATAGAAAAACACGAGTCGTTTAAAATATTCTCAGTGTTAAACTGTTTACTAGATCTCGTGTTGTTTCTGTTGAGAGGTTTCAATAAAATGTTAGAATTCTTAGACTAAACTACCTTTGACTGTTCCAAATGAAATCACTAGAGCCTTAAACCTTTATCTCAGATTATGTTTATTATATTGGTTATACTAAATAAATGCATTACAAATCAATTTATTTCATATTTTATACTTGAGTAGGTTTTTTAATGTCGATTTTTTTAATTAAAACTAATATTTCGCAATGTTTTGGGTCATAAAAATGCTCGTACTATATTTACAACCAATGGTGTCATTCTAGGTCTTACAATTTTTAAATATTTAAAACAAATAGAAACTGATAAAACCAAAGATTGAAATAGGTTAGTTTAATAATAATTACAAGCTAAATCATTTTAATCAAAAGTATAAAAAGTAAAATTTGTCAAAAGAAAATTAATATTTCCACAATATTCCTAAATATATGCACGTCGGCAGTTAATATTAAATACAAAACGATAAACTACTTTGAGAAATGAACGATCTGACCTACATACATCGATGGACGATGGATTGCAAGAACCGTAGTGCGAGATGTCATGGTACAAATATTAATTAATGGAATACAATAGCAATAGCAGAAATATTGACATCTAACTGGATTCACCCGTTCCACACGTCCGACATCGGCTGACAAAAACGTCAGGAAGGAATTATTGCAGGAACGGTTACGCTGTACGTGTGGCCTCTAAGACTTAGTCAGCTGTCATTGGCAACAATGAAACATCGGCTTTCTTTTATTTTCCCTCTTTTAAAAGAATTTTATTGTTTCTATTACATGTAGGGTATTGGCCCGCAACTAAATAGCCTATATGCGTATGCTTAGTAAATTTATTGATTGGCTTTCTAGCCAATCAAAAAAAAAAAAAGCATTTGGTATGAGATGAAAATTTAACCTATTGATTAAAGTAATTAAGTATTCGATTCGTTTCTAATCAATAGAGTTGAGAAAATACTAAAATTTACGAACATCTTGTTGGAAATTGTTAAGGTTTTTTGAACTTACTATACGTGTAGTTACGAAAGTTTAAACGAATATTGGAAAATGTTTAGTTAATCTAACTGGAAAATATTTAGGAAGTAATAATAATAATGAAGACAATTTTCAGTAATTATGTAATGAATTTTTAAAGAATTTTATAATAGTGTTTAACGGTAATCGATCGCCTAAATTAACTACAATCCTACTATTAAAAGTATACGAATAATATGATATTTTATATTAAAGGTTAGTGGCGCTAATCTACAGTTTAATGGATTAACTCAATAAAGATTTCTTTTAAATTGTGACAAATGTACAAAACAAAATGAAACACTTTTAAAATATTTAAATCAGACCTATAACAAAAATTGTAGTTTGTTATAATATTGTTAAAACAACTTTAATAATAAACACCTTTCAAAATCACAAAGCTTAACTAGTAGAATATTTGTTTTTAATAGAGTTGGGATCTAAAAAAAATAGTAGGCTTAAGAAAATGTAACGCTAGGTTCAGTAGTAAACACCTTTGATAACAGTATGACATAAATTAAAAACAGTCGACGATATTTTAATTTCTAGCAATAGGTTTTCCAGGGGAGTTTTCCCCTTTTCCGCTAATTTGGAAAACAAGAAATATATATCTTTATGTGGTCACTTCTCATTGACATACAGTATCAAAATAATCAGCCTAAACCAAAAGTCTCTCTTAACACACTTGTTGAACTGGTAGTAGAGGTAATTAAAAAACTGTCCAATGTAATAATTTTCCATTGTCAACAGCTCAAAAAATTACAAACAAAATACAATTTTCTATTTTTGATGAATTTAATAAAACTGGGTTTTATCTCATATTCTTGCTGATACAAAATGTACTGCGAGCGAAGCGTAGTAGTAAAACATGTTGTAGACGGAAGTGAGGTTCAAACCCAAAGCGACTAGGGTTATCTCCTAATATGTAATGCAAATGGGACCTTTACTGCCCAATTTCATTTTTCAGCTTAAATTGAGGAGATTTTGAAATGTTTTCCAAATTGTTTAAGTCCTGCTTGCCTTCGTAGTAATAGCAAAATAATGAATTATATAAATCAGTTAAATATACAATAACCTACTTCAGAGAAACTTTATCGAGCTGTTATCAATGCAGTATTTATTATAACACTAGCTGATCCGTACGGCGTTGCCCGTGGTGGTTGGTATTTTCAGTATTTCTAACGTAATTGTATTCTTTTTTTAAAGTGTTCAGTCAGTGAGTGGTATTTGGCTTTTATATATATAGATCTTAAATAATAAAAGCACTATTGTCATAATAATAAAAGATCTGAAATTATGATTTTAGTAACTTTGATACCCATAAACCCCTCCTAAAATTTCGAAATTTTGCATACCCTTTCTTAGTAAGCACCTATGGCCCTAGAGGAAGCTACATACCCAATTTCATTCCAATCCATTCGGTAGTTTTGAAGAAATCGTGATTTAATAACTTTGATCCCCAAACCCCCCTAAAATTTCTAATTTTTTCAAATCCTTTCTTAGTAAGCACCTATGGCCCTAGAGGAAGCTACATACCAAAT